>BRDA01041204.1:0-10645 GCA_036984385.1 Crenuchus spilurus
GAATCAAAATGTCTGATACTGATTATGTAAAGCTGCTTTGTGACAATGTCCATTGTAAAAAGCGCTATATAAATAAATTTTGATTGATTTTGATTTGATTGATTGATTGATAGAGGGGAGATGGACAGTGCCAAAATGCCATAAATACATCTTACCTGCCTAACCCAAGCTTTCCTATCAATAAGTACACCAGCGGCACCTGCCCCTAAGCTTAGTGAAAGATAGACATTAGGTTACCTGCATAAGTGTAGAATCAGTGGGCCCAACTAATGTCTATGCAACTCTACTCACTAGTATCACTCCAGTTTTGTACCAAAGACACACAACTAATGTGCTTTCATAGATGGAAGAGAAAAACACACTTACAAACATCTTAAGTGAGTGTAACCTCTTATCACTCTTGCATAAAGTACAAACTAAAACATATTTGATAGCCAAAGTCAATCACACATAAAACACAAAACCCAACCCCATGCTAAAACATAGTCTCTGAATTATAAAAGTCTCTAAGGAATCCAAGCTTCCAGCTTGCCTCTCAGGAAACGCTCTAAAAGGTCTGGAGTGCTCAAAATGTCTCTGAGGTGTGCTCCCCACCACACACCTACTCTTCTCTGCTGCTGTCCTCCTTATAAAGTTCAGGCCACGCCCCATCACCACAGGAAGACCAATTGGCTGGTGCAAACAAGAGTAAACAAGGGAGGTGGTTGGCTGCCTAGCAGGAAGCTGGTAATCCACTGTCAGATGGCAGGAAATTCAGAGAGATGGGAGAGTTTGGAGGAGAAAATTTATTGCACTGTGGTGTTGAATGCTGAGCTGAAACCCAGAAACAGGTTTCTTGTTTCTACAGGTTTCAGGTTTATTTCTTGTCAGGGTGTTCAAGGTGTTGCAGGATATAGTGCAGTACCATGTTGACAGCATAATCCACGGACCTATTTGCTCAGTAGACAAACTGCAGAGGGTCCAGCAGATGGCTTGTGACATCTTTTAGATAGGACAACGCTAGCTGTTCAAATGACTTCATTACACACGTCACATCAGTAGGCTTGTAGTCATTCAGCTCTGTAATGGAGGGTTTTTTGGGGATTGGGATGATAGTTCAGCATTTAAAGCAGATTTTCACACAGCTTCAGTGATCTGTTGAATATTTGTGTAAAGATTGGAGCACAGGTTTAAAGGCATGAGGGGGAAACACTGTTTGGGGCTGGTGCATTTCTGGTTTTTGTCTTTGGAAGAGTGAGCTCACATTAGCTTTAATCAAATCAAATTTATTTATAAAGCACTTTTTACAACTGATGTCACAAAGCAGCATTACAGGGTTAGGTATAACAAACACCAAATTGCCAAATCGTTAATCACTAAATCCCTAAATCCCCGGTGAGCAAGCCAACAGTGACAGAGGCAAGGAAAAACTTCCTCAGAGCTGGAGGAAGAAACCTTGGGATGAATCCTCCTCTGGTCAACTAATTATAAGTTCATGATAAATCATAATCATATGATGTTGTTGTAATGTTCAGGTGAACTGATATGGTGACAGTAGTGGGAAAGGAATGATGATGATAATGGTAATAATGATAACAGCCAGCAAAGTCCATATAAACTTCAATGTGGGCAGAAGTGTAGGTCATCTGGAGCAGGTCACAGTAATTGGTTGTTGGTGTGCAGCTGATCTAGGGAGGCATCATGCAGAGAATACTAATCAATCTTCCATAAGCCTTGGACCGGACCGGTGGGCAATCACTCACTGTGAAAAAGACAAAGATGGAATTAATTCTGTTTGGGTTTATAGAGCAAAGGGATTATGAGACATATCAGAGTGTGGCTATTGACTCCGGCAGAACTATCTAGAACAGCCTACCTAAAAGGAGAGCAGCAGAAGGTAAACAGACATGGGAGCTCCCCAAGACACTGGCATCCCGCTGCTCACCGTCAACAAACCTGAGTGATCGTGTGAGCAGCGGTATAACAGCCCCAGTATATCAGTTCACTATAAATCCCTACATCAGTGAACCCCTGGATCTACAAACTTTCTATAATGTAAAGTATTAATTAAAAATAAAAGCTAAACTAAATAGATGTTTTCAGCCTAGTCTTAAATGTTTAGACTGTGACTGAGTCCCGAACATTGTCTGGGAGGTTATTTCAAATATGAGGGGCCATACAAGAGATGGCTCTTCCCCCTACTGATGATTTCCGAATTCTGGGAACTATCAAGAAGCCTGTGATCTAAGGACATGAGATGGCTCATAATTAGAAATAAGGTCTTGTAAATACTCAGGGGCAAGACCATGTAGGGCTTTATACGTCAGTAAAAGAATTTTATATTTGATTATTTAACTGAAAGCCAGTGTAGTGCTGATTGAACTTGGATAATATGATCATTTTTTTGGTTTTTCTTAAGAACCCTGGCTGCTGCATTTTGAACTAATTGAAGTCTATTTAGGTTTCTGCTAGAGCATCCTGATAATAGTGCATTACAGTAATCTAACCTAGAAGTAATGAACGCATTTACCAATTTTTCTACATCCAGTAGTGATAAGACATTTCTTAACTTGGAAATATTATGGAGATGTAGAAAAGCTGTTCTGGTAGTTTTAGTTATGTGTTGGTCAAATTACAAATCTGAGTCAATTATGACACCAAGATTTTTTCCTACTGAGTCAGGTGTAACAGTAAAGTTATCCAGATTTAACTTAAGCCTGATAATTTATTTCTCAATTCAATTCAATTCAATTCAATTTACTGTATTTATAGAGCACATTTAACAGCCAGGGCTAACCAAAGTGCTGTACATTGAGCAATAAAAAATTTATTAAAAATTGAAAATAAAATCAGCATATATGTATAGGTAAAACACAAAATCAATAAAGAAAACATAATAAAAGGAACAGAATCAAATTTACAACAACTAAAATAAACAACTTAAAATATCAGTTTAACCATTTTCATAAGCCAGTGAGAAAAGGTGAGTTTTGAGACTAGTTTTAAAAACATTGATCAAAGACTGGGATCTGATATCAAGAGAGAAGGAGTTCCACAGTCTAGGTGCAGCGACTGAAAAGGCACGGTCACCCTTATGTTTAACCCGAGATTGAGGCACAGTTAAAAGGAATTTATTTGAGGACCTAAGCATCCTTCTCATGGTCTTTGGGCCCAGAAGAAGGACCTCTGTTTTGTCACTATTTAAAAGGAGGAAGTTATACAACATCCATCATTTCACATCTTTTACACAGTCTTCCTTTTTCTTTAATCCTGTCATCAGGTTTATCTGATATGTAATGTTGTGTATCATCTGCATAACAGTGAAAACTAATATTATGTTTACTTATAACGTGGCCTAATGGAAGCATATAAAGTATAATAATAACAGTCCTAAGATAGACCCTTGTGGAATGCCATATCTCACTTTTGTACTGTTGGACGATACATCATTAACATTTACAAACTAGTAGCATTTTGTTAGATAAGATTAAAAACACATTAGGGGTGTTCCTGTGATTCCAACCATGTTCTCTAGTTCTTTTAGGAGATTACTGCAGTCTATTGTATCAAAAGCTGCACTTAGATCAAGTAAAACTAACAAGGATATGTAGCCTAGATCAGAGGCAAGAAGAAGATCATTTGTTATATAAATAAGAGCTGTCTCAGTACTATGATGGGGTCTAAATTCAGATTGGAACTTTCCATAACTGTGGTTTTTATGCAAATATGAGCTAAGTTGTTGGGCCACAACTTTTTCCAAAATTTTAGACATGAATGGTAAATTAGAGATAGGTCTATAATTGGACATTATATTAGGTTCTAGATTTGATTTCTTAATCAAAGGTTTAATAACTGCTAGTTTAAAAGCTTTGGGTACATGTCCTAAGTTAAGGAATGAGTTTACTATTGTTAAAATATGTTTAATTGTAACTGAGAGTGTTTCTTTAGGTAGTTTTGAAGGAATAGTATCAAGTCTGCAAGTTGTATAGATTGATAAAGCAATCATTTTCTCCAGATCTAGTTGTGTTATTGGATTAAAAGCTTCCAGCCTGTCTTCCACAGATGTGTTTTCTCATCAAGCAGACAGCTTGGGGTTAAGGCTACAGATGTAGTTTTTTGTCTGTTTTCTATTTTATTATTGAAGAAGTCTAAAAGGTGTTACTGGTAAGATTAGCTGGAATCAGAGGTTCAGTATCAGTATCTATCAAGTTTAGGAATCATGCTAAAAAGTACTCTAGGATTGTTTTTATTGGTTTCAATCAGGAATGCCAGATATTCTGAGCGTGCTCTTTTGAGAGCTTTTTTATACTCAGTAAAGCTGTTTTTCCAGGCACAGTGGAATATTTCTAGTTTAGTTGACTGCCATTTCCTCTCTAGTTTCCAAACTGTTTGCTTTAAAGTGTGACTCTGATCATTATACCATTGGGCAAGCTTTTTCTGTCTCGTCGTTTTATATTTAAGGGGTGCTACAATGTCTAGTGTTGAACGGAAGTCTTTCTAAATCCATTTGGCTTAATGAAGAGTAAATGGGAATTGATATGTCTGGGAGGTTTTCAATAAATTATAGGGCTGTTTCAGATGCTATTGAGCAGATGGTATATTCATACAATAACGTGGAGATCTGCATATATTGTGATTAAGATGTAGCTCATAAGAGATTAGATAGTGATCTGAAACTACTGGATTTTGAGGAAAAATGTTTAATTTATCTAAGTTAATTCCCAAGGTCAAAACTAAATCTAGGGTATGATTACAATAGTGTGTAGGTTCTTTTGCATGTTGGGTAATACCAGTAGAACCTAAAATAGCTGTAAACGCCTTTTTAAATTAGTCATCTGGATTGGTAATATTAATTGAAAGAATTTCAAAGGTCTCACAGCATTTCTGATTAATGTTTCAAGTGTTTTGGTAGATTATACTGTACCTACACTGTCTGACAATCTAGGACTGTGAACGCAATCATAACCTTCATGGCTGGCTTCATTTAGTACTAAATAGTCATCGGGTCTAATCCATGTTTCTGTAAGACATAAAATATAAAATTTCTGGTCACTTATCATTTCATTCACAATAAGTGCTTTTGAACTTTGAGAGCTTATATTGACTAACCCAAACTTTAGATCTGAGGTACTATAATTATTATTTGGATATGATAAAGGAATATTAATTAAGTTACTAAAACAAGCTGTTGAAGACTTTCTATGATTGATTTTAATTCGGGGCACAGACACAGTGTCAATATAGTTGAACCTAGGTGACGCCTCAAAGCAGCTCGCAGATGGTTGGTTAAGTCAGTTTATCTGCGGCCCAGTCTTGACTCTGGTAGTTTACTTATTATTTACACTACTCTGCTGGCTAACTAAAGACTATGGGCTATGTTGCGTGAAAGCACCTCCCACGTGGGGTGGACACCATCCTTGCCTAAAAGACCAGGCTTACCCTCAAATGTTTGCCAATTGTCTATGTAGCCCATTTCGTTTTCCAAACACCACTTGGACATCCAGCAGTTCAGTTCTATGAGCCTGCTGTAAGTCTCATCGCCTCGCCACACTGGAATGGGACCAGAGCATATTACAGCATTGGACATAGTCTGGGCCAGCCTTACCACCTCTGTAATGCTATGATAGTTACTTCTGACTGCCGCAGACGGATGTTGTTGGCACCTATATATATATAACTATTCTGGAATACCTCCTATTTGCAATTTTAAGGTTACCACTAATGTCTGAGGCCCTGGCACCCCCTATAGATCTAACTAGTACTGCTGGCGCCTCTAAGGAGCTATTTTCACGTGTCTGACAATGGAGTCTCCTATAACAAGAGTACTTTGAACAGTCTTTACATATCTTAATTCCAGCGTCTGTAGTTTGTATTGTTTTGAAGGCCTCTCACACTGATGCAGTGTCACTGGCTTTTCATCTTTTCAGAATAGTGTTATTTTGCCACTCTGATCTCCTTCGTTAGTGAGTTTCTAGCCTTCTTGTATAGACCCCTGTCTCTACTTCTGAAGACATCTGCCTTATCCTGATGAAGCTGCCTTAGTTTGATTGTAAACTCTGCCTTGTTGTTGCTATATGTGCAGAAGGTCTTGGTTGGCACACATCTTCACAAAACCTGATGTAAGTTGTCACAATGTCAGTCAAGTTGTCAGTTGCAGCTTCAAAAACATTCCAATCAGTGTTTTCAAAACAGTCCTGCAGGTCTTGCTTTGTTCCTCTGGTACATTTCATCACTGTTTTTACTAAAAATTTTTGTAGACTTTATATTCTGCTTGTAGGTTGAAATAAAATGACCCAAGCAGTGATCCGATTGTCCTAAAGCTGCATGGGGGACAGCTGCATTATGCATATTTAAGGATAGTGTAACAATGGTCCAATGTGTTATACCTGGTGGGAAAAATAATATGCTGCTTGTACTTTTGTATTTCATGATTTAATTTTGCTCTGTTAAAGTCCCCAAGGATTATTAAACGTGAGTCCAGATATTCTCATTTGAGTTCAGTTGATTATCGAGTTTTAGTACACTTATTTATTTATTCAGATATTTATTCAGTTATCATGTTCAGCCAGGTTTTGCAGCATGTTGTTCACACCAGCCTAGAGTTGGATGTGACTAGGAATAAAATGGGTTAGTTTATAAATAGTGTCTCTAATTGTGGGCTGCAGCATTTATTCATGAGCATATATATATAAAAAATGTCCCATTGAGAAGCAGTTCCAAAAACACCACTTTCACAGAGCTTCATGTCCATGCCATGTGTGCATCTCTCCAAGCTCTCCAGAGACCTGCTGCTTCTCCAACAAAGATCCCCAAAAAACTTTCTTCTTGATAATGGGTGAAAATATATCTGGAATGGATTGTATAGTTATACAGTTCTTCTCTGGTTATTGAGTTTGAGTAACAAAACACAAAAAATAGACAAAACATACAAAATACTAGAGAACGCATTGTTAAAGCTGCCTCCCACAGTGATATCTTGGAACTTACTCTCCACACCAAATAAAAGCTCTTTAATGCTCCTCCCATGACAAGCCATAGCTATCTCAACTTACAGGAAAAGCATTGGCGAGAAATAAGAAAACAAATAAATAAATAAAATAATAATCTGTATAATTTATTATTAATTACTTATTATCATTATAATTAATATTATTGCACATAATATTAAGCAGTGTTTATGTTTATTGCACTTGACCCTAGATAATCTGTATCTTTCACCTGATGGGAGCATCTCAAATGCATCATGGAGAGGATGGGAAGGATTACTGATGATGCTTTTTACCCTTCACAGTACTTCTAAACATATCAGAGTGATATCTGTTGCTCATCAATATTCTTACTTGCAGTGGCATGTGATGTATAAAGCACAGACCCCTTTTCACAAAACCTGTACATGCTATGAATCACTTTACTTCAAAGCTGCTTTGAGGCAGCTTCAAAGCTAATTCAAAATCTAGTCCACAGCAAAATATTTCACATATCTGGTGTATTTACCAAAGCTACACATTGTGCTGCCAACAAAATTTATAAGCATAAGCTAATCCATTTTGTATGCATATGCTATGCAAGCTTTGCAAAATATATATGTATCCCCCCCCCCCGCCTTTTCTCCACAATGTGTTCTCTCCCTATCAGTTGTAATGTCAGGCAAACACAGGCCTCCTCCAATGCAAGTGAAGTCATGCTCCACCTCTTTTCCAACTGCTGCCAATACATACACCAATACCAGCCAATGCACTCAGAGGAAGGTACAAGGTCCCCAGTTCTGATGGATCACCTGGCAGATGCCTGAGCCAGCCAACATTACTTAGTAGTGCTGGGGAGAAAGTGCCATCTTACCCGTCTGAAGCGAGTATGGCCAATTTTTGTTCTCTCAGGCCCCGGCTGCCGATGGCATGCAGCATGATAGGGATTCGAACTTGCGATCATAGTAACAGCACTTCAGGCCACTGAGCCATTCTGGGCCCAGCAATATATTTAATTTAATACAACACACATCAGTCCATTTGAATATAAAGTAAACCTCAATTTCTTTATCAGAAAGTGCTGGATGCAACTGAAGGTCACAACACAATGCACATACAAAGGAAATTCTTTGTGTAATTTAACTGTGATTCCACACCCATATAAATCTGTCCCAAACAGCAGACAATCCTAGCAAATCAGCTTCTGATGATGTGCATTAGCTGTTAGCTTGGGAATGCCTCTTTTGGTGTATTTTTCAGAAATTAGCTACCTATTTATCTTTTCCTTTTCTGGCTCCAAAATGTATATCAACATTGTTTAATTATTTTAAGTCCCTTACTGAAGGATAGTCTTGAGGAAGTGTTTTCATTTATGTACACCACCATATCTATCACCATTTCGAGTTAGCCAGCTAAACTAATGTACATACACATTGATGATCTTATGGGGGAATAAAGTCTTTCTTATTCCCTTCTTCACAATGCTGAAAGACAGACAGGTATAGACCAGCCCTCCTATCGATTATCATACACTTGATTTGATCATTTTTCTGTCATGTTGCTAATATTACAGCATGCTTTTAGTATCTGCAGAAAGATGAAACAGTCACATGATGGGAGCAAGTAGGCTTGACTGGTTAGTAAGAGATCCCAAATTAGTAAGGATATGCAAAAATAGTATAATTTTAAATAGACAGGTTACCATACTAGACTGTTGTAAAAACTGACTCAGTACAAAAATTTGTAAATTGTCTCTGTGTTCCTTTCAACATTTGTCTATAACCATTCCCAGAACTACAAGTTCTACTTTTTGTCCCCTTGTCATTTTCTTCCACTGTGCTCCACTGAATGGTGCTGACCATTTGCATTGTCTTTGTTTTCTTTTGCTGTTGGAGGTCTTGCCTGCCAAAGTGTCAATGTTGGGTTCTTCAGTTAAAGCCCATGTTACAAAGTGTCTGTCATCACTGTCCCCTAGTCCTGATGATCAAGTGATAATCCAGACTCCTGTCTTCAGACATGCCATTCCAATGCCCATCCAGCTTTATAGTTTTCTGCTAAATTAATACCCTCAGCGGTCCCACCTGCTCTTCAGAATGATGCCCTTCTTACCCTGAAGGAAGTCACTACATGCATACTGCTGCAATACTGTTCAGCCTGCTCTCCAGACTCCTGCTGACCTGGATTCCCAGGCCCCTGCCCTGCCAGTCTCCCAGGTCCTGTGCCCAACCCAGTTCTCTGCGGATATCAATGATTGTCCATCTGACTCTGGGGATGTTATTATAAGCCCACTTGTCTCCCAGGATTTCACTACAGGTCTGCTTAGCTGACTGAGTGCAGGATTCTCTGTCACTAAACCAGCCTTTTGTGTAGCATTAATGCATGTCTCTAAGATAAATTAATTTCTCAGATCCAAAGAGAACATTAGCTCCTCACCCTCATGCAGATCTTGTCCTTACCCTTTTTACAGCTCCTGTTCCTGCCCTATATGCAACTTGCCTCAGGGTAATTTCTGTTCAAACTATTCCCTTGTGCATGCTCCTCACATAGCCCCAGTAACCATCCATCTCCTGTCCTTTTTCTAGCTGTTAAACATGCTCTTGAGCCCTCAAACTGTTTGCTGAACAGGTGTTTGCTGCTCCTGAATCCCTGTTAATGGTTCCATCTACTGATAAACATTTATGCATAGTCCAAATTTCGCTAGTCAGCACATCTGTGAGGACTTTCACCTGTTCCCCAAGATCATTTATTCTTATCATTATGTTCTGGTCCTGGCTCCTAGGAGAAAAGTGTACCGCAGCTATTGTCATGGTCCCTAGTGAAACAACCAAGGCCATGTTTTCTTCTCCTAAGTCTGTCAAAGTCCCAGTTTG
The DNA here is from genome assembly GCA_036984385.1 of Crenuchus spilurus. Classification (NCBI taxonomy): domain Eukaryota; kingdom Metazoa; phylum Chordata; class Actinopteri; order Characiformes; family Crenuchidae; genus Crenuchus; species Crenuchus spilurus. The sequence continues at coordinate 9,815 of BRDA01041204.1, forward strand.
GCCTACTCTAAATCCTGGAGCTCATGTTGTATAGGGTGACCAGATCTGAGATGATGAAAAAGAGTACACCTCAGTGAAGGGGGGGGGGGGGTAGGAGCTTTATTGGTTCTTAACAAGACTAACATGCAGAAAAAGCACTGGCCTTAAAGGCTATTTGAACATATTTGAATATTTCAAATATGCAAAAGCAAAATTATAATTTTAATTATAATTTTGTTATAATTTTGATGGGGATTTTTTAATTTCAAGTAATTTACTTTGCACACCACCTTTCTTCCAATCAAAATACTGAATGAGCAGAAGGAATATTTTCACTGCTCCATGACTGCTACCATCAGTAGACACGCCACAGTAAGGAATATCGAAGTGCTTTTAGAGCAGGGGTGGGCAACCTTTAACACTCAAAAGTCATTTGGACCCAGTTTTCACAAAAAAGAAAACCCTGGGAGCCACAAATACTTTTTGACATCTATAATGAAGATTATAGATTTTTTTTTGGTGCTTGAACATAATAATAATAATAATAATAATAATAATAATAATAATAATAATAATAATAATAATAATAATAATAATAATAAACATTAGGTCACCCTAATGTTGTAACCCTAGTCCCTGTGTCAAGAGTAACAGTGCCATCCTGCACGTCCTGATATTGCCAAGTGAGGCTTGGTCCTGGGTCAACATGGGAGGAGCTTAAACTAAACTTATATAGTACTGGGTTTATTTACATAAGTAGGGGGGGGCTTGCAATAGCATATTTACAGTTGGTTTATTAAAAATGCTTTTCAGTAAGACTCAACGACAAAAATTCCAATAACATAATTTTAT
>BRDA01041210.1:0-14036 GCA_036984385.1 Crenuchus spilurus
GAGAGAGAGAGAGAGAGAGAGAGAGAGAGAGAGAGAGAGAGAGAGAGAGAGAGAGAGAGAGAGAGAGTCTAAAAAGACAAGTAAAGAAGTAAGGAAGGAAAAGAAAGAAAAATAGAATGAGAGAGCAGGGAAGGCTGAGGAAAGAAAGAAGAAAGAAACAAGTGAAAAATACTTAAAGGAATGAAAGAAGAGAGAAAAAAGAGAGAGACTAAAAGGAAGGAAAGAAAGTGTGTGAGAAAAAGGCATCAAAGACTGGTAGAGAAAGAGAAGAAGACAAGGAAAAGTGAGAGAAGCGAGAGAAAAGAGAAAGATAAAGGGTTAGAGAAGACAGGGAGAGAAAGAAGAGAAACAGAAAGAAAGGAGAGGACAGGAACATGTTGTAATATATAATCTCCACAGAGAAGCACTGACCAATAGAACAGGATGTTCTGGAGCTACATGTGAGTCTAAGGTCACTAAACCTGGTTCTGTGGTCAGCTAGAGGGGTGTAAAGTCCAGCCCTGTGCTGTGGAGTTCTCTGCAATAATGGAGCTCCATCACTGGGATGAGCTGGTGTCCAGAACTAATCACCCAACCTGGCTGATGCTCTTACGGCTGAACACAATTAAATCCTCACAGCGATGTTGTAACATTTAATCCAGGCCACTCATTGAAGGAAGGGACACAGTATGGCTTTCTATGAGCCTTAAAGAGTAACAAAAACTTGTGTAGATGAATGCTGCTCCGGCCATCTTGGAGCATAAAGAGATGATCCTGAAGCACTTTTAGTAATGATGAGCACAGAGTATTTGATCTTATATGAGCCTTGCTGCTGTCTGGTGTCTGTTCGTAGGGGTGCGGCAATCAGGCTAATTTGGGTGACTATAGAATTCTAGTATTTGTTAGCAATGTTAGCCTCTAATTCCAAATTTCTCCAAGCATGTCTTGGCTGGGAGGTAGTGGAGAAACATGTAAGCTGTCTCTCTAAGGTAAGATAAATATTTTGTTTACAGCGTAACTTGAATGTGTTGAGCTTTGAGGTCACAGTGAGCTGGACTGGCCTGTGTTCAGTAGCTGTTAGAGTGGTCAAGCTCTCAGTCGTTGTTGTTAGGGTGACTTTTGGAGTAAACGGGTTAGAGATGAATCTACTCCTGTTGTCCTGGTGTCTGTACAGCTTCACTCTCTCACTGATCCCACTCTTACACACACTCTCTCTCCCCGCTGCCCCCTGGCCTCCCTCTCCGCTCTCCTGGTCAGCGCCAGCGATTTCTGTCATGCAACTTGAAAATCACTGGAGGGGAGACGATCGCCATAACAACCGCTGAAATGATCCGGTGGAATGTGTCTAGTGGCACCGAACTAACCGGAATATGCGCTCCAGATGTGTCACGGCACAAGCGTAAACATTTCTGACCGACAGCGTGTGTGAGCCCACGGACCTTAGCCTGTCCAGTCTGGAGGAGAGAGCGTGTGACATTCACACACACACAGAGAGACAGAGAGAGAGAGAGAGAGGGACTGTAGCCAAGAGGGAGAGAGTAAGTTGGTCACCCTGAGCCCCCTTGCAGCCCGGCAGGCTGGTGGAGCCTCACTGGGCTCTGATTGTTCAGCCCAACACTCGGCCTCCGAGGGGCTTCCACACACACACACACACACACACACACACACACACACTCCAGCATTTCCATCTGGCACAGACCTGTGAGCTCCTGGGAGCAAACTGAAATACGAACTACAGGAAGAGTGAGAGAGAGAGAGAGAGAGAGAGAGAGAGAGAGAGAGAGAGAGAGAGAGAACACGAGAAAAGTGTAGAGGAGAGAAAGAAAGAAAATGAAGATAGAGAGAAGAGTGTGTGAAAGACAGACCAATTGAGTAGGAAGAGGAAAGAAAGAAAGAAAGACAGAAAGACAGAAAGAAAGAAAAAGAATGACAGCAAAGGAAGACAATGAAGAAAGACTGGAGAAGGAGGGAGAGAGAACAAGAAGTGTAAAAGGGAGAGAGAGAGAAAATAAAAGAAAATGATGGAAGAGAGAGGAGTATGTGAAGGACAGAACAGGTAAAGTGGAATAAGGTGAAAAAAGAATAATTAAAGAGAATGACAGTGAAGAAAGACAGAAGAGAGAAGGAAGAAGGAAACAGAGGAAAGAGAAAAGAGAGAGACCGAGAGAGCGAGAGAGAGAGAGAAGGAGAGAGAGTGATAGAGAGAGGTCTGGGATATGTTAAACACTGTAACTGTGGGTGGTAGCTCCAAACACTCTACAGCAGATGTACATAACAGTAAAACTCCTGACATGTTCTAATTTAAACAGCTCCATCAAATACAACCTCCTGACCATCACCACAACTCTACAGCCATATTACAGCTTTACAGCATTACACTACAAGTCTACAGTCATGTTACACTACAAGTCTACAGTCATATTACAATTTTACACTACAAGTCTACAGTCATATTACAGAATTACACTACAAGTCTACAGTCATATTAAAGTGTTAAACTACATGTCTACAGTCATGTTACAGTGTTACACTACAAGTCTACAGTCATATTACAGCATTACACTACAAATCTACAATCAAATTACAGTGTTACACTACAAGTCTACAGTCACGTTACAGTGTTACATTACAACTATACAGTCATATTACAACATTACAACTCTAGTTAACTCTAATCAGTCATATTAGTGTTACACTACAACCCTACAGTCATATTACAGCATTTCACTACAACTCTACAATCATATTACAGCATTACAGCATTACACTGCAAGTCTAGTCATGTTAGTGTTACACTACAACTCTACAATCACATTACAGCATTACAGTGTTACACTACAAGTCTACAGTCATATTACAGCATTACACTACAACTCTGCAGTCATGTTACAGTGTTACACTACAAGTCTACAGTCATATTACAGCCTTACACTACATATCAAAAGTCATATTACAGCATTGCAGCATTACACTACAAGTCTACAGTCATATTACAGCCTTACACTACAAATCTAAAGTCATATTACAGCATTACACTACAAGTCTACAGTCATATTACAGCATTACACTACAACTCTACAGTCATATTACAGCATTACAGCATTACACTACAAGTCTACAGTCATGTTACAGTGTTACACTACAACTCCACAATCACATTACAGCATTACAGTGTTATACTACAAGTCTACAGTCATGTTACAGTGTTACACTGCAAGTTTACAGTCATGTTACAGTGTTACACTACAATTCTAGAGTCATATTACAGAATTACACTACAACTCTACAATCACATTACAGCATTACAGTGTTACACTGCAAGTCTTCAGTCATGTTAGTGTTACACTACAACTCTACAGTCATATTACAGTGTTACACTACAACTCTACAATCATATTACAGTGTTACACTCAGTGATGGCATAGTTACATTGAAAAAGTAATCTGATTACTGATTACTCCTTTAAAAAAGTAACTTAGTTACTTTCTTGATTACTTGATTTTAAAAGTAACTAAGTTAGATTAGAAGTTACTTTATTAGTTACATTCAGCAGCTGCAGACAACACCCCTCTCCACCTCTACATAAAAATTACATCCAGTTTTGCCAATACTCACTTTTCTGGAAATGCATTTTAACAACAACAATGTATCTCCTGACATTTAAAGTTGACCTTAAAAACTATTTCCTGAAAAAAATACATGTATTATACATTAAAAAAGCAGGTTTCTCTTGAATTATCTTAAATACATTTTTTATTAAAAAAATTAAATACAGTCTTTCTTGACCACACATATTAACTGTTAACAGTGTATTGGCAAAACTGAACACTGAAACTGTTGTTCATAGCATTAGAGCAACAAGGAGTGGTTTACAAAACAAAACAGTGTAATATGGTAGTGAGCATGTCAGTGAAATATAATCAACAAAATTAAAATAAACATTTGAGATATATCAGTCTGTGTGTAATGATTGAATATAATATACAAGTTTCACGTTTTGAATGTAATAATTGAATGTAATGTCACTGAAATAAATCAACATTTTCATGATAATCTAATTTTCTAATCTTCTTCAGCTCTCCTCCACTTATTGGTTTTACACTTGAAGTCCAGCTTCTGTTGTGTATGGGCCAATTCCTAAAAATTATTCAACCTTTTATATTTGTGTATTTACCAGTAATTTAATTTTTTGACTATTAGATTAAGATGTTTGGATTGCATGATACAGTTTTTGTAATATTTTGGTTTAAACTAGATAAATTGATGTTTCTTATGTGTTAGTTCATAGTGTAGTACTGCAGTGTCAGTATAAATTGTTACTGTCTCTTTCAGAAAAACGCTGTTTTGTTTTAAGGAGTGAGTAGAAGTTTGCACGGAGCCAAAGGCTGTGGAAGACCGTAGCCAGCATTTTCGTTTGATAACCCTTCCCTCCATTGTTTACGTTTGCGTCACTATCCCGCAAGAAGAAGTAAAATCGCAAGAAGAAAGTAAAAATATTGTAGTGTCAGTTTAACCATGGCCACGCAGCGTCAGTGACTTCACTTCCCAGAATCCCCCATGGGTTATGCATAATTAGGGACTGTTGGGGATTGTTAAGGATGTGATTGTTTTGTGTTAGTTTAGTGTCATTGTTGTATAGCTATCTTCTTATGTTGTCTTACATCACTTACTGACCCGTTTGCAGACTTACCATTAATGAGACGTACAGTAACGTTAGGGACATCAGTAGTTCAGAGAGTGTACTGGGGCATGTGGCCTTTATGTTAAGTCTTGTTTGAACAGCAATAAAGAAACCGTTCTGCGAGATGCTGAATCTGTCTGGGTTTCCTTTCTCTGCTACGTCACAATATATATTTTTAGTAAGGGAAATGATAAAAGTAGTAACGCGCAGTGACTTGGGTAAGTAACTTTAATCTAATTACTGGACTGGAAATAGTAAAGCGTTAGAAAAAATTACTGTTACTGGAAAAAATGGTCAGATTAGAGTAATGTGTTACTTAGTAACTGACATCACTGGTTACACTACAATTCTACAGTCACATTACAGCGTGACAGTGTTACACTACAAATCTATAGTCATATTACAGCATTACACTACAAGTCTACTTTCATATTACAGTTTTACACTACAACTCTACAGTCATATTACAACGTTACTCTACAAGTCTACATTTATGTTACAGCGTTACACTCCAAGTCTAGTCGCATTACAGCGTTACACTACACGTCTACAGTCATATTACAGTGTTACACTAGAACTCTACAGTCATATTACAACGTTACTCTACAAGTCTACATTTATGTTACAGCGTTACACTCCAAGTCTACAGTTATGTTACAGGGCTACACTACAAGTCTACAGTCATATTACAGAGTTACACTACAACTCTTTAATCACATTTACAATTCAATCACAATTACAGCATTACAGTACAAGTCTACAGTCATATTAGAGTGTTACACTACAAGTCCACAGTCATATTACAGCGTTACACTAGAACTCTACAGTCATATTACAGCATTACTCTACAAGTCTACATTAATGTTACAACATTACTCTACAAGTCTACATTTATGTTACAGCGTTACACTTCAAGTCTACAGTTATGTTACAGCGTTACACTTCAAGTCTACAGTTATGTTACAGCGTGTAACGAATGGCAGAGAGGTGCAGGTTAGCGCTCCCCTAGGAGAGGTGCAAGTGGTGGATAGGAATTAGCAGACATGGGAACAAGTCACTAAGTTGCAAGTAACAAGTAAGTCCCAAGTCTTGACAATCAAGTCCTGAGTCAAGTCCCAAGTCAATACAAGCGAGGCTCGAGTCAAGTCACAAGTCAATACAAGCGAGTCTTGAGTCAAGTCTTAAACTTCGAGTCCTAGTCAAGTCACCAGATGTAATGTCATTTCAATATTTAACACAATTGATGCAGTTGATAGTATATTGCACTACAGTTGATTAGTAGTATATTAAAATGGCATTTATCATAAACGTTTTTAAAGTTTGTATTTATTATAACAAAAATAACTTACATATGACAAAGTGCTTTTTTACTTAACAAAAAAGTGCAAATTGATCAATAAATCATTTTAAATTGTTTCAAAAGGTGCTTTTCAAAGAACAATAACATGGTTCTTCTAACAGTTCCTTTCACTTTTTGAGTAAAAGAGAAAATATGGAGTATTTATATACAGTATATATAAGAAAAGCAAATATGGAGGTATGTTCTTCTTACATTATATTTACTACTAATAATAATAATGCTAAAAATAATATCTGTGGTTGGACGCTCTAGATTTTAGGCTGGTGTCAGGTTGTATAGGGCGCTTTATGTCAAACTTCGAGATGGAGATTTTTGGGGACCTGGCAACCCTGCTGTTGTTTAACACACTTTTGATCCCCACCGTCGAGGTAAATTGACCCTTTAGTAAGTATTCCTGCAAAGTGCGAAAAACGTAAATGATTTCTCTTTAACAAACAATTAAACATAAATGTAATAAAACGATAAAGTGCAAAAGTTTTCATCCTTCACCAAAACCACTCTGATTCAATGCAATTCGTAAAACTTTATCTGGAAATGACGTGCTTATGTGCATGCATGGTACAAATCAGGCAGAGTGAACGATTCGGGTCGTGACAAGCGTTACAGCACCATTTAATACAAAATGGTCCAGTTATGTGATTCAGTTTTACTTTTTTATTATGTTCAAATGGGGGTTTCAAGTCTTTTCAAGTCTTAAATCTCAAGTCCAATTCCAAGTCCAAGTCATTAAAGGTTGAGTCTAAGTCAAGTCTCAAGTCTTTAGTGATGTTGTCGAGTCAAGTCACAAGTCATCAGTTTGGTGATCCAAGTCATGTGACTCGAGCTCACACGTCTGGGAATTACTCCTGTCTTCAGTAGAGAACACGCAGGAGACATCCATGCGGGCAATGGAGACCATTTATTTGGGCAAATAAGCACCCACACTCCACTCATCACAATCCAGGATAACAGCAGCAGATAGAGCAAACAGGCTACAACCTAGAGCTATCCACACACATACACAATGTGCTTGTCTATCTTCCTATCTCACTCACAGGATGCATATGTCCCACCCCCAGGCACTTAAAGTGACCGTTACAAATGCTACACTACAACTCTACAGTCATATTACAGCATTACATCATTACAATGCAAGTCTACAGTCACATTACAGTGTTAAGCTACAAGTCTACAGTCGTTAGTGTTACGCTACAAGTCTACAGTCATGTTACAGTGTTACACTACAAGTCTACAGTCATGTTACAGCGTCACACTACAAGTCTACAGTCATGTTACAGTGTTACACTACAAGTCTACAGTCATGTTACAGCGTTACACTACAAGTCTACAGTCATGTTACAGTGTTACACTACAAGTCTACATTTATGTTACAGCGTTACACTACAAGTCTACATTCACATTACAGCATTACACTACAAGTCTACAGTCACATTAGTGTTACACTACAACTCTACAGTCATATTACAGCATAATGGAGAGTGAGATGTAACTTCACACTTTATGGCTGATCTGAATCAAGTAATTTTTATTATAGAAATAACCTGTAAAGTCATCTCTGCAAAAAATGAAAAAAAAAAAACTTTTAGTTTTTTTTTATTTTTAGACATAGCTGTGGCTACCAATCACTAATTCAATGAACATCAGATGGGTAATATTAGCCATTTTAGTTTTAGCTATTTTATTTTATAAAAAAAAAATTAACATTGTTGATGCAAGTCAAGACATATTTCATTTTCATGCAAATTTTTCAGTCTATAAAGTTAAGCAACTGTTTTTTATGACAAAACTGACACTGACTACAGACTACATGGAACTTTAAGGTATGTTTGAACTATCTGACTTGATGCAAGCAGTTAAAATGCGGGATAAAAAACAGCCGTGGCCTAGTGGTTAAGGATCTGGTCTGGTGACCTAAAGGTTGCTGGTTCAATCTCCTGGCAGGTCACAACTGAAGTGCCCTTGAGAAAGGCACCTAACCCCCAATTGTAAGTCGCTTTGGATAAAAGTGTCTGCTAAATGCTCAAATGTAAATGTAAAATATAGTCCGTGGTAAATGTAGCAGAAATTTATGTTCAGACTAGGCAACAATCAAACATTCATTCACATGCTGCAGGTGGTTACTAGTGTAAAATGTTTGTTTTAGCAGAACCTTGTACACATTACCTCCAACACTGTGGGCCAGTAGCTATACACTTGTGGGTGGAGTCTGGATAGTAGAACCAGTGAAGAACATTGCTTAATTTCACAAAACATCTCAACATGAAGAGCATTACGTCGAAACCTCTACCACTCGATGATCCTACTGCTACACAGGTCAGTTATGGATTATGTGTTTCTTCTGTAGATTCATAAAGGGAGGGGTTATGGACCAAGGCCTTCCCTGACAGAGCCACAGAGAGAGAGAGAGAGAGAGAGAGAGAGAAAGTGAGAGAGAGCACAGTAGTTCTGCTTTATGTTGAGAGGGGAATGACAGCTCCTTAAGCAGTGAACACACTAATCCCCCTGCTGATAAACAAACACTGTATTATCTCTGTTTTAGCCGCACTCACCGCCACAGCACCACTCTCCTTCACTTTAACCCCTCACAGAGGTCACCTCCACTACCTGCATCACACTGGACTTTTATAGGAATCACTTCTGAGCTAAACAAGTAAACAAACCGTGTTAAAAGTTCAGATTGTAAACTTTCAAACTAGCCCACATTAATGTCAGTAAGTAGAAGATGGGATCTCAAGGGTGAAGAAACTTGGAACTAATGCACTATTGTCCCTGTTTCTGTTTGAGTTAGCTCTGTCTGACTGACATATGATGCTACATCGTAGCTACTAGACTTAAACCTTTACTGGACAAATAAAGTGACTCTAGACTTGGATTGGGGAGAACTCTGTGGGGGGGAGGGGTGTATGTCGGAAAAGAGCTCTATAGTGGAACCTCGGTTATCGTTTGTTCTAGTTAACGTACAATTTGGTTATCGTCAACATTTTTCAGAATTTTCATTCTGACTTTGTTTCCTGTTTCTATGGCTTTGTTTCTCATTGTAAACCTGTAAAAGTGATGTTAAATGTTCATTTATCCATTTCTTTAGTCTTTTTTATTTATTTCTAGTCTGTTCTGTATGTAAAACTATAGTTATATGATAATGAGATGGTAATTCCGGACATTCCATTGGTATGTTACCGCCTGTGGAATATTTACCAAACAAAGGCCTCTCACCTGAGTGTCTTTACCTATCTCATAAATATTCAATCTAGGAGCCACTGAATGAGGAAAACAGAGTGTCACCTCACATTAGTTAAGCTTTAGAAACAAAACCACATACAATATCTAAAACCTGTAATGAGCAGTGTGTAGCCAACCTCTGTTTATTCAGTTCTGAGCTCAAAAGTCTTGACTAGGAATGTTTAGAGTGTGTTTTCACAATATATCAGCTCATCTGAAAATAGGTTTTTGGAAAGTCTACATTTAGAGCAGATTTAATCAAAATATAGATTTATGACACTCACTGTTTTGACACTGTTGTTGCTGAATTTGTGCTGAACAAAAGCCTGTGTAACACTTTGGGAAAAATAATTTTAGATGTGTAATTTGTAAATAAGTGAAGGCATGTCAGACTGCATCAGAGTGTCGGACTCCAGTGGGTTAAAAGGGTCCTACTGATCACTCATGAGCATTACAGAGCATAAACTGACCTTTGATTTGGTACTATACTGTACAAAATCAATCTGACCACAAATGAGACCTTCCTACTCAGCTCATACCACAAATCACCACATGTGTACTTAACAGCTTATTTCACTTCTCTACACTAAAGACACCTCAGCAACAACACAATGTAATTTACCCACAATCCACAGTATATCTATACACCTGAATCACACATAAGTTCTCAAATTCTTCACAAGCAGTGCTTTTGCATCTTGGTATTTGCAGAGATACAGTTTAAAGAACAGGAAATAGCAACAGCTTCTCCATCGTCACTACAGCAGAAGCAAAACTTTAGACAGAAGCAGAAAGGTTTGTAACTGTTTCAGAACAGCACCTTGTTTGACTCCCATTGGTCATCACATGACTTTAGTTCATTTTTGCAGCACTTTTCTACACAATCAATAGACATTTGAGCGTCACCTCAGCCACCACCAATGGTCAGCATCCACCTGCAGCCGGTCCGCACCAGAACTCTCAGCATCATTAGCTATTAGACAGAGGTGAGGAGAGACTGAGCCAGTTTATGAAGATTATTAGGAGGGACATTTAGCCAAGACATCAGTGTAACAGCACATGGTAATGACCATGGATCTTCTTTTATCTTCACAAATCTGGACCTTATTTTTACATCTCATCAAAAAGGCTGTTCTCAGGCCAGCAAGTGCCTCAGTGGCCTGAAGCGCTGACACTATGACTGGAGGATTGTGAGCTTGAATCCCGGTAATGCTGTTCACCATTGACAGCCAGGGCCAGAGAACAAAAATTGGCCATGCTCTCTCTGGGCAGGCCGATGGTACTGTCTCCCCATCACTTTCACACTACAGTGTCAGTTGGATCAGACCTCTACTAGTTGATCTATCGGAGCTGGGGATCCTCCACAGTGTATCAGCAGTAGTTTGAAAAGAGGAAGTGGCCACATCACACACATCAGAGGAGGTGCTTGTCTTCACCCTCCTGGAGTCAGGGACATTGCATTAGTGTTTGTTAGCGTTCAGTTCTAATGGCTGATTGAGATCTCAGGACAGTGTAAAAATATGTAAATATGGTTTCCGGTTGCTGTTATTGGTGCTAAAAGCTCCTAAAACAAAATGACTCACACACATTCCAGATGTTGTTGTTGTAGGCAACGTCTGTCCTCGTCCCCGGGCATGTGTGTGTGTGTGTGTGTGTGTGTGTGTGTGTGTGTGTGTGTGTGTGTGTGTGTGGTGGGACATATTTGACTAAGTTTTCCAGGCTCAGTGAAGCAGCAATCAAACACAGTGATTATGACATGAAGCCATTAAAGATGTCCCCTCAAATCATCACTCAGCTGAAACACACACACACACACACACACACACACACACACACAGAGGGCAAGTGAATCCATCTTAAATTTACTCCAAATATTAAGTATTTCTTTTGGGATGGGGGGGCTTATTATAGGACATACTTATAATACATACTTAATATACAATATCAATCAAATTAAGCATGAATACAAGAATACATTTACTGTCCAGTTATTAAAAGACACAAATCTGGTCCTTTCTTCTGACAAAGTAGAACCTTTAAGATACACAACTGGGCCTTGGTTGACCTTTAAGGAAGTTTGTACTTTGCTGGAATGGTGTATCCTGGAGTTTAAGCATCATAGATGAATGCAGAAGTGGGTCAAACTGGCTAATTAATATCTTAATGATAAATCAATGAAATACATTGTACATGTGTGTTGTGAAGTGCAGACTTTGATAGATCCCTGTTCTTTAAATAAAACAGGTGCCCACTCACACCTGATTGTCATCCCATTGATTGAAAACACCTGATTCTAATTTCACCTTCAAATTAACTGCTAATCCTAGAGGTTCACATACTTTTGTCTCTCACAAATATGTCATATTGGATCATTTTCTACAATAAATAAATAATCAAGATTAACATTTGTGTCTCATTTGTTTAACTGGGTTCTCTTTATCTACTTTTAGGACTTGTGTGAGAATCTGATGATGTTTTAGGTCACATTTATGCAGAAATATAAAAAATACTAAAAGGTTCACAGCACCCGTGTAGATCAGATGATGCACATTATGGAGAGAGCTGAGATCATTCTGAACATTTTCATACAAACTATACGGGTATACTGTTATAAGGATGAGCCTTTTTTAATCATTTTTCTTGCCAAAATGATTTTTGTTTTTTTTTTGCTGTGTGCTCTCTGCCAAAGTCTCTGCGACTCTTCAGCGATCACACAGAGCAAATGAAAGAAGTGAGAGAAGTGAGAGAAGCTCCAGAAGCTTCTCAGCGTTGGAGGCCCTCTGTGTCGCTGTCAGGCTCAAGGTTGGGTTACAGCCTCATCGGCACCAATCAACACACAGCCGGTTTACACGAGACAGACCCAGCGATCGCTGTCAAAACTTCAGATCCAAACTTCACTCAAGGTCAGCTAAGGTGGCTGGGGGTTAAACTTGGCCAAAACTATCCGGAGCAGCATTCTGGCACGCTGTACTTAACGAGAAATGGGGAAAGCTGTACCACCTGTCGTCTTCAGAGTGAATTTTTATTCAATTTTATTAAATATAACATGACTGAACTGAACTGTTGACCATGTTTGCTGTCATTTTTTTTACATAAAGCATAAAGATAAGTTATTTTTCACAGGAAAAACAAAGAGCCAGTTGTTTCACATTAAAAAGAAGTCAAGTGGCAGTCATGTCCCACTGAGCATAAATTAAAGATCCAGTCAAGTTTCACAAGACAAAATAATCAGTGATCAGTTGGGCCAATCATGATTAACTGAGCATTACTTAAAGATCCAATCATCTTTCACACAAAACATTACAGTGTTTTAAATGTTTTAAACACCAATTTTGGGTGGTGGTGGAGGGTGGGTAATTGTGCCAATCAGAATCAGACACTGCACATGGAATGACTGTATAGAAGCTGTTGCCATTGAAAATGCATAGAAAAGGGTGGAGCCAGACAGCAGCCACTACTGGACTTGTGGTTGCTTCACTTTTTAGAGATGTTGTTCTGTCCATACTTTGTACAGTCATTGGGTGGTATGAAGTTACGAAAGTAACCCTCTAGTTCTTTCAGCTTGTGTTTGGTAATGAGGAAGGTGAAAACATCACTGAATTAACATGTAGAACATCCTACAGTGAGATTCAGCTCAGACTTAAAGGTGCATTTTTATCTGGCCAATAAAGTGTAATTGAAGATAATTATACTGGTGATTGGCTTAATTATAGCTTAGCATATCCACTTAAGGATTAAGGGCTAGAGGCAGCTTAGATGTGATTATAACACACACACACACACACACACACACACGTTCCAAAATCTCAAACACATTTCGTAAGTTTGCCCTTGAGCAAGAAGTCTTGCTGTAAGAAAGCAAAAAGGTGTGTAGGACATTGAAAAATGTCCCCAACTACTTATTCAGAAATCCCTCTCTTGTACCTCCACCTACTATCAGAAACCCCTCTCTTGTACCTCCACCTACTATCAGAAACCCCTCTCTTGTAGCTCCACCCACTATCAGAAACCCCTCTCTTGTAGCTCCACCCACTATCAGAAATCCCTCTCTTGTAGCTCCACCCACTATCAGAAATCCCTCTCTTGTAGCTCCACCCACTATCAGAAATCCCTCTTTTGTAGCTCCACCCACTATCAGAAATCCCTCTCTTGTAGCTTTGTCTCAAGAGAAATATCTGAATCTTTAGATTATGTTTAATCTCATTGTTGGAGAAAATGAGACATAAAGACCTCTTTTTGAATGTTTCTTTCATTTTGGTGGACATTGAGTCACATTACAGTGAGTCCTTGTGGACATATAACTGTGACAAATTTGAAGCTAAGGCTAGCAGCCAGGCCTCTCTCTCTCTCTGACCTGTTCCACACCTTCTCTCACCAGCATGTTGGACAGTTTGAGTCAGTGTTCCTGGGCGCCAGGTACAGTAGCTGTGTTTGCTCACATTGGGCAGCATTCCTGGAGCCTGCACTCGCTAAAATTAGCACTGGAGGGGGGTTTGATGGGCTTGATGTGGCCAGCCTGGCCTCGCTCCCCTTAAAAAGCTCAAAGACCTGGTGGAGAGCAGGTGGACACGCCTGAGCCACACCCACAAACACTGACACACTACTGGTGGGAAAAAATGCAAAAACAAGTCTCAATACAGTCTCAAACATTTTGAAACTTGTGTATATGAAGCAAAGTCCAGACGAAAGAAAAGTCTGAAATTCATTTACAAACCTGATTCCAAAAAAGTTGGGACACTAAACAAATTGTGAATAAAAACTGAATGCAATGATGTGGAGATGGCAAATGTCAATATT
>BRDA01041211.1:0-16054 GCA_036984385.1 Crenuchus spilurus
CATTAGCTCTGCAGCTGTGTGGTTGATTTTATAACAAAGTCATTAACTTGCTCTATAATGTCACATAGTAAGTACCATTGTGGATTGTTGTTTCACTTCCAGATGTTGACCCTATGTGAAAACGGCATCTCTAACCTCACAGTAGTCAAAAAAAAGAAATGTTGTTCAGGGTAGAATGTTTATGGTAGCTGGTAACGGCTCAAGATGGAATGCTTGACCTCTAGAAACATGGTGGCCTTCTCTCCATTCATTCTCAACTTCCTCTGGAGCACGGGGATGAATCAGTCACCACATTGTTAAAGTGCGACAGCACCCTGGCCTCATACCCCTCTCTGTGCCTTCCTCGCCTCCTGTTTTACCCCTAAAGCTCCAAGCACCCCAGTCCCCTGCTATTTTAAAGGCATGCCACATGCTGTTAACAAGGTTATTTCTCAGCACTAGGTAATAACAACAAGACTGGAGGGGCCTGAGCACTGATGTGTACAATGCAGGGATGGGTGTGGCTATTCAAAGACATGCACTGGTCACTTGATTAGGAACACATATTCTGTAACATCACTCATGTGTACTTGTATTTCATGGTGAATAGACTACTGAAGTTGTGTCATTCTGTATTCTGTGCTATTAGCCCCATGCAACACCCATGATAATACAGATCGTTGCATTTAAATGATGTTGTCTAATAGTTTAACCAGTTGCACAACAAAAACGATACTTTAGCAAGATAAAACTGGTGTAATATTCTTTATTTTGAGAATGTTCTAAGTTTATTATAAGACAATTTATGTTATTAGACATTTCTTGCTTGTTTAAAATAACTTTAAGTAAAGTTATCTCACTATATGGCAGATTGTTTTGCTGATTTGGAGCATTTCTGACTCCTGGTGACCATATAGATAATGGTTTTCCACAACATCCTGTTTCTCTTTGCATCTTTGGGCTTCTTAATGGTTTATTCGTGATTCCTCTAACTGTATTCATCCATTTTGTTGCTGGTCCTCTTCCTCTTTTCACTTCAACTGTCAACTGTCTTCTCAAGTTGACTGGTTCTTCTCATCATGTGTCGGGGGGGGGGGTGATCTTCAGTTTGGTTATCTGGTCTTCTAGTGGTAGTTGAGGTTTTATTTTCTTGAGCATACATCGATTTATTGATTTTCTTTACTGTCTAAGCTTTTCTCCAACACCAAAGTTCAAACGTATCAGTTTTCTTCATGTCTTTCACATCCATAAAGAGCCACAGAGAAGACCATAGTCTGGGCAATGCTAGTCTTTGTTTGAAGAGGAAAAGTGTTACATGTAGTCTTTTTTTCCTTGTTCTGTTGAGTGTCATATTTCCTGACCATTTTTGTTAATGATTGCTCCAAGTAGGCTCCAAAAATTTTCAAATAAAAAGCTGAAAAATTGTGTAGTAATAGTAAAAGAATTGACATTTATACATTGTCAAGTCTGAATTACTGTACATCCACTCAATCAACTATATTATTATTTCACATATGCTTACAACAGAGTGATGCATTAGGTCAGTGAGATATTTGAATACAATTTGGGACATGAACTGTTTCTACCAAAGTCAAGAGTATTGAACAGAGCTTATCATGCTTTTATTGGAGTACCTATCTCTACTGTCCAGGGAATATTTTCTACTAGATTTTGGAACATTGCTGTGAGGATTTGATTGCACTCAGTAGCATGAGCGTTAGTGATGTCAGAATGTAGAATTATCACAACCCCACCTCCACAACTAATCCCAAAAGTATTGGATGGAGTACCTTCATTCAATGCTGGGGTTATCTCCTTCTATTCAACACCAGGCATTAGGCATGGTGCCAATATGGTGGTTATCTGCTCCAGAGAGTCCTATTCTATTGGCAGTAATCTACATGGACTAGACAAGCATGTGCATTTGTACATCTACGTCAGCCAAGGGTGCAATTTATAGTAGCTGAATTTAGTCACCAGGAGTGTCCACAAATAGTTGGATATATAGTGTAGTTTGTTTGTAGACTATGAGACCATTCAAGCAGATAAGAGCCAATATTAGGATTGTTTACATCATGGTGTGAGAAGTTTCAGTAGAAGGTCTTAATAATAATAATAATAATAATAATAATAATAATAATAATAATAATAAATTTTATTTATAACGCACTTTTCATTAATGAAAATCTCAAAGTGCTACAAAACAACATAAGCAAAAAAAAATAAAAATAAAAAAATAAATAAAATAATAAAAAGATATAGAATAAAAATAAAATCCCTACTAAGAACATCTGAAAATGCAGTTGTCTTGCAGTTATTCCCCGGGCCTTCTCTTTGCATGCATATTATGTTCACAAGACCAATATGAGCCTAATTCAAAGTAAATATTTAGGTTAGTTCACCAGGAACAGTGTTGCCCCTACAAAACATGAAGACGAAACAGTACTTTCAATCTTACAAGCCCTAAGTTTGGTCTCCATACATGTTGATTCTGTGCACAACCACACAAACACAAGGCTCTATTCTTAGTTGTCTTGTTCTCTGGCTTATGTCTATACTGATCATCTACTGCTTGGCTTGTGCTGCATGTGGACGCAGTGGGAAAAACCGTGGCTTCTTCTCAGACCACTGCACAGGCTGCAGCTTTTATAGAGGAACCGGTGAAAAGCTCTCAGTGGTCGCCTTTTGTTCTTTGTTCACAGGCCATGGGCTGCATGTGTTGCAGTTTAACCCACGTCCTTCTCACTTAAATGGATAATTGTATCAGAATTACTCTCACTGGTGATCCATGGCTGCTGTGGGAGGGAAGCAGGGCACCGTCCAAGGTCTAAACCACAGAGAAAGTTTTTAGAGCACAGCAGCTTTTTGGCTGTGCCTCCTACACTGGAACAGGGCAAGGGTGTTACTGTAAGTGACAGAACAGTTAGTGTTGATATTTTTAAAGATTGTATGCTCATAACAGCCACTATCAACAATATTAGGAATCAAGAATAAGCCAAACAATAACACTGTACTGAACAATAACAAACCTGCATAGTCTTTCACAGTTTCTCAAAACTTGATTAAAATGATTTTAAATAATTTCAGTGCAGTCATTGTTTATTTAATAAAGACACTAATATTAAACGGATAACCTTAATACAATACAGTACAATGCATCACTTCTGGGCAAAAAAAAAAAAACAAGGTCCAAAGTCAAAATTGTAAAATATTAAGCTTTTAATAGCCCTAAGAACAAATTATTGGTCAGAAAATTAACATTTTCATCATTTACTGGACAGTACTTGTTACTACAGTGATCTGTTGGAAGTAAAAGCTGGAAAAAGGCAAATTCAGTGTCATAGTCTTCTTGTATGCAAATTTGAAGTCATTAAAAGATTGTGATGCTTGATATAAAGCACAAACTAACACAATTATTTATATGATTATATAGTTATTTGAAAAAAATCTAAATTATTTCTGTCTTTTTATTTTCTTAAAAGATTAGTGGTCATTTGGTATCTGACCACACCTAAGTAACCAGTCACAATCCTGAAAACAAGCTCTTTAACAGAAGCAGGAGTTACATATACACGATATGTCCAAACGTTTGTTGAAACCTGTTCTAATAAATGCATTCAGCTACTTTATGTTGCTCCCATTACTGACACAGATATACAAATGCACACACGTGTGTTGCGTTCTCTGGAATGATGTTGCTCTATCCAATGCATTTGGGTTGAGATGAGCATTTGAGTTGGAGAGTTTGGCTGGTGATCATCCAACATCCTGACCTCACTAATGGTCTTGACAGTGCAATTATATCCTCAGAGCAATGCTTCCAAATCTGGTTGAAAGTCTTTCCTGGATAGTAGAGACAGTTACTCCAACAAAAGCAGGATAAACTCTTTAATAAATTTGATTTTGGCAGAAACAATGAATGAAGTCTATATGATGTATCTACTGGTAGAGATTTACAACATGCAGTCTTAAAAATTAACAGCGTAAATAAAAGCTTAATTACACATTGAACTTGAATAAATAGAATATGGGGATCTATTTATCTTGCTTTAACCTTTTTTAATCCTCTGTTCATGGTAGTGCAGTGTTATTTGTGGCTCTCATTCAATACTTAGTTGTTCGTTCAATACATTATCAAATGTGCTGGTGATGGAATTATACATACAATGGCTGAGGAGCATTGAGGAGAACATCTGGAACCAAACTATTCTTCAAACTGACTCACATCATCTTAGCTACTTTTCTCAAAACCATATTTTCTTGATCATTTTAGGGTTATTGTAGTGATATATTTCCAAGATAAATGGTTTTAAGCATAAATGCATAGGTGTTATGCTCAGTACCAGGACTATTCATCATGAAATGTAAACACAATTCACAACTGGCATTTTAAATTTGTGTAAAAAATGGAAAACAATACAATGCTTTGGTCTGAATAGCAAATTATAAAGCTGTGACATTTGGCTATAATTTAAGATTTGCATTGACATCAACTAATCAATGCAGCTCTATTGATTAGAGATTGATTTTGACAGCCTGCTGTATAATATCTGCTTGAACCTTTTCTAATCCAATAGACATGTAGTGACTTAACAGCCTTAGCTGGTTAACATCAGCCCTTAGGTGGGGAGGCCAGTATTGATGTTTAGTCTGATCTGCACACATTTTCTGTGACGGCTCTTCAATTTGCTTACCTTCTTTCTCAGACTGCCCATTTGAACTGTCTGAAGGCTGGGACACATGAACCAATAACACAGGCAGAGGTTGAGGAGAAAAGCTGTTAACAACAGGCTGTATATTTGGTTGGCGACTGACTCATCAAAATAACTGCTATGAACACAGAAACACACACTTAGAGAGAGACCCTTCTTTGATCAAACTTCCAACATTGTGACAGTAATGTAATTCTTAATTCTGATGACTGGTAGGGTGACACAGAGCTTTAGAGCTAAGACCTTGGAGAACATGTTTGTTTTTTTCTTTCATTGTGGAGAAAGAAGCCGGGCTGAGTTCAAAGCATGCGCACATATGGACACAAATGAATTCATGCTTGCGAGGAACAGAAGAAAGAGTACTGTTGAAAAAAAAAAAAGGCAAAGATGAAAGGCTGCGTGATGGAATTGAAACCATTCAGGCCTCACATGAAATTAAGCTGAACCGAGAGCTACAAAGATGGAGTTTTTGCAATCGCAAAGAAGTGTGAGTACACGCAAGGAAGTGAGAGGCAGAGCACTTCCTGTTCACATCACTGTGGCGGCATGAAGATTAAAGAATGAGTCTATGGAAAGGAAAAGGACATTATGATTAAAAGCAGACATGATTAAAAGCATGATATTATTAATTCTGTTTAATTTCACTCAGTTATTTGTTGTTCTTTTCAATCTGATATCAACTATTACCCTTCAATCTTCATAATATCATGCTGTTTTTGAATGGTCGCGACCAGCACACAGCAGGTATTATTTGGATGGTGGCATTGACAGTGACAGTGATGTGGTGGTGGTGATGTGTTGTGCCTGTACACATAGTTTTAAAAGTTTCCACTCACTGTCCAGCTCATCTGTTGTTGTACCGTTTGTGTTGGTCATCCTGTCATCCTTCATTAGTGGACACAGGATGCTGCACACAGGACCACAGTATTGGTTGGGGCACTATTTTCACTCCAGCAGTGATACTGAGGTGTTTAAAAACTTCAGCAGCTCTGCTATATCTGATCCACTCATACCAACACACACTATCACACTACCACCACATTAATCCACCAGCTTAACAATATTGGGGGCCCTGACCATTGAATAACAGAGTGAAAGGACCCTAACAAAGTATACAGAGAAACAGTTGGACTACAGTCTAAAGACTTTTAAGACACCATGTATTTCTCCAGTTTCATTGTTTATTTGTAAGGTTCTCTACCTGGTGATTGTCCAAAACAGAATGTAGACAATTGTGCCAGGTTCGGTCTATGCCGTATATCAGGCTATGGGTTAGCTTGGGCTATGACTGACTGCTTCTCGGCTAGCAAAGTTTTTAATTATACTGGGGAGGGGAGGGGAGGGAAGGGGGGATGCAAATTACCCACCTTCATCGGAGCACCACATTAAAGGGGCTTTGATCCCACTCATTAGAGAAGGCTGAGGCTGGCCCAGGCCCTCCTTAGGTCTCACCGGCCCTGCATGTCCCACTGCAGACACAGGAAAAGAACCCAATTTCCTCCTGAGCCACCCTATGCCTGCTGCTGCTAACCACTAAAGGCTCTATAAAAGATAGAGGAAGGCTTCTAATTACCCTTTCTTCTCTCCTCCCCACTGTATATCGCAGGCTGTGCAAAATGCTCTCTAATTTGCCTCTTTTCCTTACAATCCATGTGAGGACAGATGACCAAACTAGCATAAGCATATATTGTAGAGAAAGGTGAGTGATGGCACAGGGTCATAACATTATGCCACTTTACCTGGCATCTTAACATTCAGCTTTAAAATGAACTAAATGGTTGAGTCTCCCTGGCAGGGAAAATGCTTTGGTTTATAACACTGACATTTTTATCATCTATTGCCTTCATCTTTTTCCAGGCATTTGACAGTATTGCTGAATCAGTCTGTGTATGACCTCAGAAATGTCATCTTTAAGAATATTAGAAATATGGTGTCAAATTTTTATCATCCACTACTGCAGTCCAACATGTACCAGCTATTCCTTTTTCATCACTTCAAGATTAGAGTGCCGAAACCGCCTGACAGCCTTTCTTTTGATTTACTCAGATATATGGTGCATGGTTTGAGTTAGCAGTAGCTTGTTGGGGTGAAAAAATATGGCATCACTATCAGCCAATAGAATTATGTTATATTTTTTTTACACTTTGAAGAGAAAAATCAGGCATGATATTTTATTTCATTCAGGTGTGCCCTTGCTGTTGAACATCACAGCTGGAGGGTTTTTATTTTTTATTTATTTATTTTTTGACTGGGATCTGCTTCAGCCTCAGGGGTTTGGGTGATGGAGTCCCGGTCGTGTGTGTTTACGGACTTGTATGAATGGAGAAAGAGGCTTTTTGAGTGTGGTGCTTTTTAACTTTCTTTCAGTAGGAAAAAATAATATGAGGACCTTCTAAACAGTCTCGGCAAGAGTGGCATTTGGGGCTCCCCCCTGCACTCTGCTCCAGACCCTGCGTCTCCACTAACCTCTCCTCCCCCAATCACACCCCTCTCAGTGTGCATCTCTGTGCAAAAAGGGGGCCCCTGTCCCTCGTCGTACAGAAGCACGGCCAGCATAAAGTCAGCAGTGTGAGGGCCCTGCACTGCCATACTGTATACAGTGTACTAAAAATGCCAACACTGAAACCAGCACATACTAGCATGCTGCTAACATGTCACTACTGTACCTCGAATGCTCCACACTTTAAATTTTATATAGTCAGTGATCTTGTTACGTGGAGTAGATTGGAGCTGATCAACTTTTGATGGAAACAGTTCCTTAGCTTCATTCCCAAGTTAGATTTTTTAGCACATGAGTGCTCTAAAAATGCACTTTTAAATTTTCAAGAAAATTGAAAGAACAATAAAAAACAGATTTTTTTTTATTTAGAAATTTTGTGAATGAACGTTAAGCTGCTTGTCAAAGCCAGCTAATAATTGCTATTTGATTGCAATGGTGTTTATTTGGTGTTGCTAATTGGTTGCTAGGTAGTAAATAAGTGGTTGCTAGACTATTGCTATGTGATTGGTAAATGGTTGCTAAGTGATTTCCACATGGTTGGTAAGTGATTGCTAGGCTGTCGCCATGTGGTTGGACAAAGCAAGATTATAGCTCCTGAAAGTTGTACAGAGCTGAGAATAACGTTTATATGAAATGTGTCATTGTGAAAAATATTTGTAATAGTTATCAAGAAAATTACTAAAAAGAAATTAAAATTATATATATATATATATATATACACATACAGTGGCAGGCAAAGGTTTGGGCACCCCTGACTAAAATGTATTTCATTATTATTAGTTTAATGTGTAGAAGATGAACAGATCTGCAGTAGACATAAAACTTAAAGATGAAATGTTATTTTCAACATTTTAAGAAAGATTAGTGTAATATGTTTTGATCTGTACAGTTTTAGAGTGAAAATATTAAAGAGCACCATGCAAAAGTTTGGGCATTTCAAGAGATTTGAGCTCTTAAATGTTTACAAAGGTCTCAGCATCTTAGGGCTATGTCTTGTTTGCAGTCGTCCTTAGGAAATGACAGGTGTACAAATAGGATTGCTAGAAACTTTAATCAAAACATCGGTTTGTCTGAAAAAAAAAACCCTCAGAAAAAGTTGTTGATGCTCTTCAGGCTGGAAAAGGTTATAAATCCATCTTTAAAGAGTTTAGACTACACCAGTCCACAGCGGCACGGTGAGGTCACAACGGACCCCAGAGTAACTTTCTGAACAACTGAAGGCCTCTCTCACATTGGCTAATGTTAAAGTGCATCTGGGCAGGAAAGCTTGCCATCATTGATGGAACAATGAATTGTGAATTTTATCAGAGAATTCTAAAGAAAGTGTCAGGACATCTGTCCATGAACTGAACCTCAAGAGAAGGTGGGTCATGCAGCAAGACAGTGACCCTAAGCACACAAGTTGTTCTACCAAAGAACGTTTAAAGAACAGTTACCGGAAACGATTAGTCAAAGTTATTGCTGCAAAGGGGCATCACACCAGATACTGATAGCAAAGGTTCACATACTTTTGCCACTCAAAAATATGTCATATTGGATCATTTTCCTCAATAATATAATATTTTTGTCTTAGTTTAACTGTGTTCTATTTGTCTACTTTTAGGACTTGTTCTGTTGATGATATTTATGCAGAAATATAGAAAATTATAAAGGGTTCACAAACTTTCAAGAACCACTGTACTTTGCTTGAGATCCCACTCAAAACCACTCAAAATGATTTGAGGCATGTGTGTGATGATTTAATCATGCAGTTGGCACAATCATAAGTGGTGCCTGTAAGATTGAATTACTTTTTATCTAACCTTGTATCTTCTTGTGCTACATTAAGAACAGGCACTAATATACACTATATGTCCAGGTTTGTGGACACCCATTCTAATTTATGCATTCATCTACTTTAAATTGATACAGATGTACAAATGCACACACAGCTGTTCTACTCCCTGTATTGCCAGTAGAAACAATCTCTCAGATAAACAGGGCCCATCTGGACTGTACACTGGGCCCACCTGGAACCACAAAATATCTTTATATGAAAAATCCTACTATGTGCCTTTTGACGCCATTAAAATTTTGGTATCATGCCTAATGTCAAGTGTGAGCTGTGGAGCAGTGGAACTGGAATGATGGTTCTCCAGCCAGTACTTTTGGGATATGTTGGGGAGTTGGGAATTGCAGGGGTTGCCCCTAAATGCAATCAAATCCTCACAGCAATGTTCCTAAGTTTAATAGAAGGCCTGCCCAGGTCAATAGAGACAGTTACTCCTACAAAGCAAGATGAACACTTTTTAATGCTCTTGGTTTTAGAAGGAACATTAAATGAATACAAATGATGTGAATAATCAAGATTCAACATTTGTCATATTGACACGATTAGACTTATGTCTAAGACACATTTTGTCCTGGTGGTTTGTGGTAGATGCAATATTTGCTTGACTGTTTTATTCCATGAAAAGAAGGCCTGCCTGGCTAGACCAAACACACCCTGAAGCAGATAAATAGAGACATGGAAAGAATTTGGGAAAGGTTTAATATGGTGGCTCCTTCACCTGTGCATGTGAGAATCATTTGAATGTCATTACCACAGTGTTGACTCACGGCTTGTTTACTCTGTGTTGCCCAGAATAAGGCAGGTTTAAATAGACAAAATCATTTAGATTATTTGTCACATTTGTAGGTTAAAGACATGGTTTCATGCATTGAAGCCATCACGTGTCATAATTTAATCATCCCATATTTTTATTGACATCAAGTCAATTCTGACTCTTGCCAACCATATGGATAGTGTTTTTCCAGAACATTCTGTCTTCTGTTAGAGTCTTCAGGGTTCTCATGATTCCTCTGATTGTATCCATCCATCGTCTTGCTTGATGCCCTCTTCCTTCAGCTGCTTCAAGCATAACTGTCTTCTCAAATAAACCGGTTCACTCATATTATGTCCAAAACAAGAGATCTTCAGGTTGGTTTTCTGCACTTCTGCCAAAACGTATTGGTAGAAGATTGCAATATTACATTATTGTGTTTATGTTGATCTTAATTTTTCCCATGAAGGTTCATCCTTCCTGATATTTCTGCTACTAGGTCTGCACTCATTGCCGAGATTTACCATAATTTTCATCAGATGTTATGTGAACAAGAACATATATGTATATATACACACACACACACACATTATATATACAGTATATATATATATATATATATATATATATATATATATATATATATATATATATATATATATATATATATATATGCACTGTATATACATACATATATATATAGAAATACAAGAACTGCTGGCATGTATAAACCCCTCAGTGTCACTAAAATCTGCACTCTGTGACCACCAATGAAGGACTAGATGACCAACTCAAACTGTGCAGCTACAGATGAGCTACTGTCTCTGAGTCTACATCTACAAGATGGACCAACAAGATGGATCTGCTCTGTGGTGGTCCAGTGGGGGTCCTGGCCATTGAAGAACAGGGTGAAAGGATGATTACAAAGTATACGTCTAATTGTAATTGTGGAACTAATAAAATGGACGATGAGTGTAGAATGTTTAATGTTATAGTGGTGGTTTTACAACATACACACACATACACATGTGTTATATATACAAACGCGCACAGACACAAACACAGGGGTGGCTGTTTATATGTTGGTGGCTGGCTGGGTGTATATATAAGTACACGTGTATGTGTGTGTATGTTGTATGTGTAGCAGCCCTGGTCTACAAAGGTAAATCAGAAGGGGTTCTGTGTGCATTCCAGCAGTCCATGCCAGAACGAGCGATCCTACACAAAGCAGTGTTCTCGTCCCCAGCCGTGCAGTTTGGGTTAAACTCAGTTAATTGGCTTCCTGCGTAGAGTTAAATCAACATGGCCCCTGTGTCTTCGACACTGTGGAAACTCGAGAGAAGAAACAATATGGCAGTGTTTGCTCACCCTTGGCTCACCAATCCCGTTAGAATAATACAGCAGCTTAGCCTGCTTATGCTTCTCATAGAGCTGTAGAAGTTCACAGACTCCAAAGTTAAACAGTGCCCCAAAACACACCTCCCAGACGGCCCATCTCTGAGAAGCATCGCTCATTTTCGCACACTGAGGGGTTCTGCTGGCTCTCAGAGCTTTGCAAATAAATCTCACTGAGCGCTCGGCCTTTGCGCTGACCCGTTCCTCCCGCATGATTTACATGACACCATCCACGGCCGTTAAAAAGTGGCTCAGAGGATGAAAGAACTCACGTTGCTATAACAATATCTTACCGCTGATTTATTGAACAATATCTAAACAATACTTTGCAGCATGACAGATAACATTGAGATTTTTTGTCTTTTTCAGATGCTGTGAAGCTTGTAAGGTTATTAAACATGAAATTGTAAGATTTTGTGCAGCTAATGCTGTAAAAATGAAACAGTTATTCATCATTTAATCTACAGTGCATTCAATTGTGCAGACACATAAAGTGTGCCCAAGCCTTTCCTGGGTCATTAATAGTAATATTGACTCTCGCAACTGGATCTTGAATCAAAATGTTTGTTATTTTAGAGTTTTGAAAATGGTAATAATTCATCATTAGTCTTTACGACATGACTTTCTTCATGGCTCTGGAAAAGATTCATGGAGTTTGCTCTCTATTAACAACTTGTACATTACAACTTCATCTATTGTTTTTCATTTCAACAACTTCACAATGCTCACATATCAATACTGTAGAAAACATGGGCAGCACATTGTCTCTAAAAAGAGAAGCAAAAACACTGATCTAGTACCCCTGCTAGCTGGCTATAGATGATATGTAGCTACACTCATTCCTCTTGTTTATCAATGACAACACATTTCAATGTTTTTTTCTCTTCTCTATATATATTTCCTCTACAGTGCCTGATTCTGAGAGTTTGCAAATTCTGGCACAATTTTTTCCCCAGCAATCAGTTTTTAAATCATTATTCTATTAAATCGTAGGTGTGGTTACACTGGGAATTAACCCAGCAGGCACAGGATGTTATTAGATGTTATCCTGACCTTACATTTTTGTCTTATGATGTCATGACCAACATTCAGCCAAAAATAAACATCTATTGATGTTGTAGGCTTTCTGCAAAGTGATCAACAGTCTTGGTTGGAAGAAACAGGCTGATGTTAGGGATTGGCAGGTTTGCAAAATTGGGCTAGTTTGAAAGTGTTCCTGCTGATGAAAATTCAAAGATCCCAGTGTGTGTTGTTTTGTTTTTTATTACTCTTTTGAAAATTATTAAATATAATTGTATTAGTAACATATTGATAAAATAGCAATATTAATCATTTACAGTTAATTTCCAGGGAATTTAAACAGTTATTTTCTACTTTTAACTGGTGTGTGCTGACAGCAGAGCAGGGGATAAACTGGGCCAGAGTAAACCGAAGGTGTCCCAATACTTTTATGTATTCCCTTTAACGAAAAGACCTCATTAAGCTCAATTTCAATATGAAGTCAATTCTTATCCAGGACTACATGTCTTGGAATTTTATCTTAGCCAAAAGTATTTCATGTACAGTGGTAACCCTACTTACGAGTTTAATCCGTCCAGGAGCTGAGCTCGTTAGCTGGATGTATTTTCCCCATAAGAATACATGTAAAACTGATTAATCCGTGCCAGTCGGCCAATATACAGTATACTTTAATATGCTAAATAATGTGTTTATATGGGTTTTTTTAAAACATAAACGAGACGACGACAACATTCGTGCAGGCTAGCCGCTAATGAGAGGGAGACCGACGGTGCTCGTGTAGGCTGGCGGCTGCATGGTTACACTTATCATATGAAAAGTAAAAGTAAAATGTATCTAATTTTCTTGTTCACTACCTTTTGCTACCTTAGCGTCACTTTCAACATGCACTTTTACTGGACAGCGGTCAAAGGTATTGACTGACCTCTTCTTCTACGCTAGCATCTAGGAGATGCTACGACTGCAGCGGTTTGGCATACTTGAAGAAAATTACTTGTTAGCTGGAATGTTTCTCGTTACCTGGAACAAAAATATTCCAAGATCTCGACTCGTTACCTGGAATACTCGTTAGTAGGGATGCTCGTAAGTAGGGTTACCACTGTATCTCTTTTTCTCATGCTCATTTCTCCAGTGCAATTTTATAAAAAATCTCCATTATGTCTTAAGTCATCAAAGAGGACATTTTGAGCAAAATCCTCTGGGGGGATAGAAAAAAAGAAGAAAATTCAGTTAAAACCAAACTCACAATACAAAGGCAAAGCATTCGATTTCTGAGTCTGTTTTCACCTTTGTTTCAGATGAAGTCCCTCAGCACCAGCCACATCAAGTCACTGACGGACCAAGTTCTGAGTCCATCCTACAGGATCCAACTGGACAGCCGTGGGGTAAATAAACTTCATATACTAGTACATCTCCAAAAATGACAATATTATGAAAAGTTTACTTGTGTTAAAAGGTAAACTGTCAATATTATAATATAATAATATTATAATATCATTTCATGTAAAGGACATATTTCAAACCTTTTGGTTCAATGAGCTATAAGCCATACTGATCAGCAGTAAAACATAAAAGACTTGATATATGTAACTTCATATAAATATGACAGATTATATTTTTGAATAAAATTGTTCATGATATTCTACTTTTGGTGTGGCACGGCACACACACACATATGCTCCTCAACTGTCTTTTTGCATTTGCCACCACATAATACACACCCTCTTCTAAAGCCCCTCTGTGTTCTGTAACACACCATATCATCCAAATGGAGCATCCTTTAACTGTGGTTTAGCTGGAGTTTTTCAGGAGGTGAAGTATAGTTTCCTATTTTACATTTGACTGTGTATTAATGGCTCAAATGACAGACAAAAACCAGAGGAAAGCAAAACCAATCTTTTATAGACACTTTCATCTCCAAGCCCATGTAAAAATTCCTCACCCATCTTGTTCCTCTCTCCTGAGAAACAATGAGGCATTCCTCACTTTTCTCACACTTTTTTTGGCAAGTAGTCTAATGAAAAGTAGTCTAATCACTTATTTTCTTTATTTTCTTATTAAGGTATTTGTCACAATATAAATAATTAAAATCACAATATTAAAAACTAGCTTATCCTGCCTTTGTTGGAGTAGCTGTTGCTTCTTTCTAGGAAATGATTTCTACTATATTCTGAAGGATTGCTGTGAGGATTTGGTTGCATTCAGGGACAAGAGTGTTAGTGAGGATCAGGATGTTGGATGATTACAGTCAAACTACATCCCCAATTCCTTAGACATTTGCAGCCTTACTGACTACAATTCATGTTGCTGAGAGCCAAGCTGTGAGCCCCTTATTAACCTAAATACAGTGTAGTATTCAAGTAGTAATACAAAACTTGTTCTTGAAATGATGGCGGACTTGTTATTATCATGTTCATGTTTTATGATTAGGCATGGTTAGCAAACACTCTTGTAAAATTAATTAATTTTACTTTGGGTGCCAAACATGCATTGGCATTATACAGATAACCTAGTGTATGTGCACCACAAACCATGAGACACCTGAGTCACACCTAATATATATTATATATCCAAATGTTTGTGGGCTGTTACTGAGTTCAGTCATCTACATTAACTTGCACCAATGACTGACACAGATGTAGAAATTTCGAGCTTGTGTGGTCCATGTAGAGAAGTATCACCAATAGAATAATATAAAATGAACCCATTGGCACCATGCCTAATGCTAGGTGTGGACTAAATGTGCTTTTGTGATGAGTTGGGGAGCAGGTGGCGTGGTGATCATCCAACATCCTGACCTTAGTAATGGTTTTGTCACTAAATGCAATCAAATCCTCACAGCAAGACTCCAAAATCTAATAGAATACCTTCCCTGGACATCAGAGAGAGTTACTCCAACAAATGCAAGATGAGCTCTGTTTAATACTCTTGATTTCAGGAGAAATAAATGTAATAAAAATGAAATCCCTAAATGATCTTTAAATTCAGAAGCTCCTGTTTGCCTCAGTATCTAAAATCTATTGTGTTGTGTCTGCAGTGAAGCCACGTTTCAGCCAGCCAAAGAAGATGCGCAGGCGAGTTTTGGAGCAGCCAGTGGGAAGTACTGTGAGGCTAAAATGTTTGGCCATTGGGACCCCTGACCCAATCATTACATGGTGGAAGGATCATTTGCAGCTACTCGCACCAACCCGGGGCAATCGGCAACAGTGGACACTCACGCTGAAAAACCTGCAGCCACAGGACAGTGCCCGGTACACCTGCCGTGTGTCCAATGTTGCTGGATACATCAATGCCACATACAAAGTGGACGTTATAGGTGAGATTAGGCATCAGTAATAAATATACAAATAAATCAAATAGTTAACTGTTAGACCTAGTGGTTAGTTAGATTGGGGTTGTACATTGGTGCTCAGATGTGGGATATTTTCGAATGAGATGGAAGAACTCAAGCAGAAATGTGAGGAATTCTGTGGTAGCTAATGAAGAACACAAAGGCAGTGAAGACAGAAGAGAGAGCAGTGCAACAGCCGACAGGGTGAATGGTGCGACCAATGAGGGAATCAATGAGTGACAGCTAGTTGAAGCAGCAGCATGGCTGGCAAGGAAAACGGAGCCATGGCCGACAGCAGAAGCAGCATGACATATAGTGAAAATGAAAAAGGAACCAATGAGAGAGAAAGGAGTGGAGCAACGGTGGTGAGTGGCATCCAGCAGAGGCATGGCAGAGCAGAGCCAGCACTTATTCTTTTGACATGTTACAATAGAGAAGACTGATGGAGAAGGACCCAGGTTTAGGCACTTCAGGTGCTTGTGGACTTACCAGCAGAAAGGCTGTGAAAATGAAAGCAGAAGGGGGGGGGGGGGGGGGG
>BRDA01041212.1:0-12902 GCA_036984385.1 Crenuchus spilurus
TCAGAGAATTCTAAAGAAAATGTCAGGACATCTGTCCATCAACTGAGTCTCAAGAGAAGGTGGGTCATGCAGCAAGACAACGACCCTAAACACACGTTGTTCTACCAAAGAACGTTTAAAGAACAGTTACAGAAACGTTTACTTACAGTTATTGCTGTAAAGGGGGGTCACAGCAGATACTGAAAGTAAATGTTCACTTTTGTCTCTCACAAATATGTCATATTGGATCATTTTCCTCAATAAATAAATGAGCAAGTCTAATATCTGTGTATCATTTGTTTAACTGGGTTCTCTTTGTCTACTTTTAGGACTTGTGTGAACACCTGATGATGTTTTAGGTCATATTTATGTAGAATATAGAAAAAGGGTTCACAAACTTTCAAGCACCACTGTAAGCACAGTATGACATTCTTTGATTGCCTAAATTTTAAAACGAAGTGTTCATTGAAGTGTTCTGTTTTTGCAAATGCTGTAACATTTGGTGTAAAAGGTTGTGCACAATCATATATGAGCTATAGTTTTTCCCATTAAAAGGACAATTGTTAATATATGGTTTTCATGGCAGGGGCTCAAACGTTCTCAAACGAAGCAGACCCCTCTTCTGTACTGTAAAGTGCTTTTTCACTTGCCTACAAGCTCATTAGAGAGCATATGTTTGTCTTAAGCCCTTGCTAACTGAAAGCTCTACCTAATGACTTTTATTAGCAGGGATGAGGGTCATTTGAGCCACATTAGCATTATTTTAAGGGGCTTTGAGATCTGACTGCAGCGTAATTTTGTCTAGCAAAGTCTTCAATTTTGGTGATCCAACGTGAAGGAGAGGTCCTGGCCAAATTAACCACCATTAGCCTGACGAGATTTGTCTCGTTAGGTGGGTAGAAGTAGCGACACCGTTAATGTAGCCATAGAGGAACAGGGGGGAAAAGACTTTCAATTAAAGCTCATCCCTCTTCATCTGTCTCGTGCCGAGCGTCTCGGCCGTGGCTGTAATTGCGTTGCAGGACGAGGTTGGCCCATTAGTATCAATCTGAATAAGGATGCTAAAGGGAGGAGTGTGAGAATTTGTGCCGTTCAAAACATTCTAATAAGCTGTCTTCAGCCAAGCAAGACCGCTAAATGGCTGGACCCTACCTCAGCCAGCCGTATATTTATCTCTAATATATCTAATTGCATTAACCTAATTCGGTCCCTGCTTGGCCTCATCAGTCTGGAATTAAGGAGAGTAAAGAGGGATTTTTTTGTTAATGGCTCTGCTGTACAGTAACGATGTTTCCACTCTTTTTCAGCCTGTCTAATGAGATCAGTTTATCTCCTCTCTGACGTGAGGCCCTTCAGGTCTGTGCCCATGTTACACCCTGAGCTGCCAGTTTATGCCTACTTTATAGCTATAGTCATTGATAGGGATGCACCGAAATGAACATTTTTGACAGAAGCTGAACAAAATGAAACACCAAACACAGTTTTTAATTTCTGTTCATTATAAAATTATAGAATAAGTCTTGTAGTTAGTCAGAAATGAATATCTGTATTTGAAGTTTAATTATTTTATATTTGTATATAAAACAAAGACAATAATATATGAATATGTATGAAGATGTTACATTATTACTAATATTTAATAAAATGATGAAAATGTCTAAAATGAATGATGTAAGTCACATGGATGTGTTGTGTGTTTAATGTGAGTGTCATTGGCTACAGACACTGAAACACTTCACATTTCTTCTGCTAATTGTGAGACGCTCCCTAACACTGCAGCAGGGAGCACAAACACAAAGCTAAGCGGCTGTATTCTGGCTACATTAAGTATATTCGGTGCATTCCTTCTCAATGATAATTTTATCAGACACCAGTCACATAGTTCTTTATAGATTTATGACTGTTATCAATCTACATTTTATCAATCATCAATTGAAAGGGACCGTTATAGGCCTACACCTGACCAGATATATGTTGAGTTGGCATTTCTCAGCAGATTAATGCGGCAAAATGTTTGTATGGATATTATGGGCACAGCAGTGTTACCAGTTTATGAATAGTTTGCCAACAGAAACTGTGGACCAGGTACTGTGTGTATCAACGTGTGTTTGTAATAAAATGACCAGTAAGTGTACAGACTCAAAAAAAAAAAAAAAACAGTATTTCTAACTCATAGTTTAATACAGTAAAGTTGTAGGGCGGCACTTTGGCTTGATGGTTGGCACGCTTGCCTCCCATTGCTGAGGTTTTGTGTTCAAGTCCCCATCTGGGTGGTGTTTCCATGTTCTCCCGTGTTTGCGTGGGTTTCCTCCCACAGTCCGATGGAGGTCAGGTGAACTGGGTACCCGCGACTATGATCAGGATTAAGCGGAAAAGATGATGGATGGACGGATGAATAATCGAGTTGTATCACTAACATTTTACACCACCAGTGACATGTCAGTATCTGCTGTACTGAGATGGTCCATCACACCAGTGATACCTGGTCATTGGTGGTCCTACAGTTGCCCCTTTCCAGCACCTGCACAGCACAACATGCAAGCTAAGCAGGTCTAGGTCTGGTTAATACTCAAATGGGAGAATGAAAAACTTTTATAGCAGCTAGTGATGGGGACAACAGGAGGCACTGTTCCTGCGTTCTCTGTAGATCTCAATGCTCCTCTGCAGTGTCGGTGGACATTGTGCTGTATATGTGCAGTCTATAGAGGTGAAGGTGTGACCTGGATGTCCTAACTTTTCCACTCCTAATCAAAAACGGGCTGTTTCCTCTCGGCTCTCTTCTAATCGCTAATGTATGGTGAGAGTTCTGTTGCAGACTTTTTGGTGGATCCTACGGGTTAATGATAAAATGGCCAATGAATGTAGGTATGAGGAGGGTGCACCTATGAACTGGAAACTAATTTTGGCCTGTTTGATTTAGCAGGTAGCAGTGCTGCAGTGCTGGATGGTGTGAAAGAGACTAAAGGACTGAGACTGTGCAGACAGAGAAGGAAAGACAGGGCTCGATTCTCATCAAAACAAACCCCAGCTCCCAGTTTAACCCAGACTAAGGACATTAAAGCTGAACTAATAGATGTAAAGAGAGAGGCAGATGAGACCACTGTGTTGAAAGCTAAGAGTGTGAAGGCCTCTGAACCTCAAAGCGTCTCCTGCAGTACAGAGACCCCAGTCTTTTGCCATCAGTACAGCAACGCTAAAGCAAAGGGTGCAGTACAGAGCGAGAGCCGGGTCAGACAGAGAGCAGGAAGCAAACCCATCAAGCCCACTGTGAACGACTCCACTAAACATGAGACGACTGCAAAGAGGTTTGAGATTGTCACTCCAGAGAAGCAGAGCAGTGACAGCCAGATGGGTTTTGCTATCTGTGACGTGACAAACTGTTCTAAAATAACAGAGGAAGAGAGTAATGGCTTAGATCCACAGCAGACAGGTAGGGATGTGTTCAGTCTGTAGGGAGACGCTATTATATTTTACTAACATTAGTGATTTTACTTATGGTTGTAAATCTCTTCCATGAATTCAGTTTGATTGCAGTTCCTAAAAAGTAATTCAGCACATGTTAAAATATCAAATTTTACCCTGATTTGCTTAATTTTATTACGGCTAAAGTAAATGCATGTTTTTTAAAGCTTATGGTCTATTCAGATTGATATTCAGGGCTTCCTTTTGTAAATGTTAAGATCTCAGAGCACTGAGTACTGATAGATCTGGTATCTCAGCAAAAATAAAAATAAAAACATTCAAAAGGTGTCAAATTTTAATGTAATGTTATTTTTTTAAAGCATCTAACCTTCATTTCATTAAAAAAAGCAAAGATACAGGACGAGTAGTTAGTTAATTGAAATCAGTGTTGTGCTACAAAATGTCCCAGGCAGGGGCGTAGCACCAAATTCTTGGCCCTATGCAGAAGCAGTGCCCAAGGATCAAGACAGGGCCTTAAGTGGGCCAGAGTCAAGATGGGGCCTTAAGTGGGCCAGAGTCAAGATGGGGCCTTAAGTGGGCCTGGGTCACAATAGGGGCCTTAAGTGGGCCTGGGTCACAATAGGGGCCTTAAGTGGGCCTGGGTCACAATAGGGGCCTTAAGTGGGCCTGGGTCACAATAGGGGCCTTAAGTGGGCCTGGGTCACGACGGGGCCTTAAGTGGGCCTGGGTCACGACGGGGCCTTAAGTGGGCCTGGGTCACGACGGGGACTTAAGGGGGCCTGGGTCACGACGGGGCCTTAAGGGGGCCTGGGTCACGACGGGGCCTTAAGTGGGCCAGGGTGCATGTTCTAAAATCAGAATGCATGATTTCACAGTTTATTACCATGCTTAATTGTGTTTCTTACTATATTGCAGTTTTTCTTTTGAAACTGCTTCTATTCCATTAACAGTGTATAAATTGCAGTGGTAGACACGTTTTTGACGAGACTGCAGACAGTAAAATCATTTACTGCTGTTATAGTATAGCTCAGAATAAGATTATCATAATAAAGCAGCTCTTCATAATCTTACGTTACGTACAGAGATCAGAGTTCAGAGGTCATGCATGAGGAAACGCAAGCGGACAAGGAGTGTTAAACGGGTCAGTAGAACAAGATCTTCCCAAAAACAGAAGGTAAAAGCTCAGTCCAGTGAATAAGCTGAGTGGTAAGATATTAATTTGCTAATGTGATGAGAGAACGAGCACTTTTGTCTTTCAGAAATCTTCCCATCATTCTCTGTGTATGAAAGGGCTTCACTGTGCTGTATGTCAGACAGAGCTCCTCCCACTAGCCCAAGGTGTGTTTAGCTTTATAACATGCATGTCAAACGTATGTAAAATACTGTAGATCTTTACTGATGCGTCACTTCACCAGTAATACTAGTTGGTATAGAGGCCTCATAGTTATGACTGTTAACAGTTTGGATATGTTGGCATCATTAATAAAATAACAGTATCCTGGTTAAAATAATTTAAAAAATAATCTATTTATAAAAATAAACATCTCTCTGTCTCTCTCTCTGTCTGTCTGTCTCTGTCTCTCTCTCTCTCTGTCTGTCTCTGTCTCTCTCTCTCTCTCTCTCTGTCTCTGTCTCTCTCTGTCTCTGTCTCTCTCTCTCTCTGTCTGTCTGTCTCTGTCTCTCTCTCTCTCTGTCTGTCTCTGTCTGTCTCTCTCTCTCTCTCTGTCTCTGTCTCTCTGTCTCTCTCTCTCTCTGTCTCTCTCTCTGTCTCTCTCTCTCCGTCTGTCTTTGTCTCTCTCTGTCTCTCTCTCTGTCTTTGTCTCTGTCTCTGTCTCCCTCTCTGTCTTTCTCTCTGTCTCTCTCTCTGTCTCTCTCTCTATCTCTCTCTGTCTTTGTCTCTCTCTCTATCTGTCTCTCTCTCTCTGTGTGTGTCTCTCTCTGTCTCTCTGTTTCTCTCTGTCTGTCTGTCTGACTCTCTCTGTCTCTGTCTCTGTCTTTCTCTCTGTCTCTGTTACCTCTAAAATTCAGTCAGTTATCACTGATCACACATTTTACTCACTTGAAATGGGCATTTTAAGAAGAAAACTGATATTAGTATTAGTTGATTCTTGCTGTGTCTTTCCCTGTTATCCGTACTCTTGTCCTGGCTGTTCTGCTTGTTAGGTTTAGTACAGGGTGCACCGTGTGGACGTGTGGAACTGTCCCGACTAGTGCGGAGCTGTGAGCGGTCAGATGTGAAACCTCGGTGTCTGTGCAGTCCTGTGAGATCCACCCAGCGTGTTCACCGTCTTCTACTACTGGTGCAGAACAGCTTTGCTCTGCAGACGCTACGCTGCTCACTTCAGCCCTTTAAGACTGACAGTCAGACAGGTGGGCCTGCACTGTAGCACACACTCATACACTCTTACACTAAGATCTTTCAGAGAGGAAGCAGGTTCTGCCACAGACTTTACTTACAAGAACTGTGGAAACGATACTTCAGACATGTTTCACTGTATGTGATTGAGTGATGGGTAATTATGTAAATATCAGAA
The DNA here is from genome assembly GCA_036984385.1 of Crenuchus spilurus. Taxonomy (NCBI): domain Eukaryota; kingdom Metazoa; phylum Chordata; class Actinopteri; order Characiformes; family Crenuchidae; genus Crenuchus; species Crenuchus spilurus. The sequence goes on from BRDA01041212.1 coordinate 5,937, forward strand.
AATGTTTTTTTTTGTATTTATGATATGGCTAATAACTAAAGATGAGCAGTACCATATCAGAAATGTTTGTTGTTCATTTACATGTAAAGTGATCTTTTGAGCCTTTTTTTGCTTTAATTGTTGGTTAAAATTTTGAAAATTTGAAAACTAGAATCTCAAATTAATTCTAGTATTTCATTTTATGTTTGAGAAAATTGCTATTTAAGCTGTTTAAACAATAAAAATGTGTCAAAACATCATTTACATGTAATTAATATTTTTAAATATTATTTCAAATATTTAAATAATATTAAGAAATATTATTATTTATATTAGAAATTATTAGATTTTTTTCCAATTAAAATTATGAACAATAAATGACAATATTCTCATTTTTGGAGAAACACTTCTGATAAACAATTTTCTGCTCATTTCCCTGTGACTAATAGCTGAAATTTTCCTTTTGTTAAACCTTTTAAATCCTCCATTCGTGCTTCACATGAACGTTTAGTGCTGAAATCTTCATTAGTGTCACTAGAAGAAAGATCTGAACTAACACAAGCTTTAAAGGATTATTGTGTGTGTTTGTTTTTTCTGTGCTGAGCTGTCACCGTCCACTGCACAAGAGCAGCCTCTGATCTATTGTGTTGTCTGCCTGTTTAGCTTTTTCAGGTAAAATGGTACCTGAACATGTCACCTCTCCTTTTTTTTCTCTCTCTTTTTACCCCCCTCTGTTTGCTCACTGTGTTCCCTGCACACAAACATACACTTACAAAAGACCTCTGCTCATACAATGCGGTGTGGAACAAGGCTGACTGTACTGTGACCCAGCTGCTGCGGTGTCAAACCTGTCTGTCCTGCCGCCCTGATCATGGCGTCATCACGGCAGCAGAGGTCCATCACCCTAAGGACCCTGCCCTGGACCAGGTAGGCTGTTCTGTCCAGACGGTTAACTGTGATGCTGGGAAACAAAAGAACTACAAAAGAAAAACTGCCGTTTAAATATAATTAAAATATTTGTGTTTAATTTTTTTATGCACAGTATGTATTATATTGAAATTACTCACTTCTTATTTAGCCACAATTGTTGCTTTTTATCCATAATTCGCAACAGTACTAATAACCTGAATTATTTATTTATATATATATTTCTTTTTTCTTCAATGAGGTAATTGTTGTTTGTTATGGCTAAATGTTTGTAGAATTTCTTTCTTTCCTTTATTTAGACCACAGTTGGCTATAGTCATCTGTTTTATGGGGATGGAGCACAAGGGGGGAAATAATCAATACCTAATCACAGACATACATAATTGCTTAATATCTTCTGTAATCTGTTTCACGCCGGCCACGACTTGTTCATAACAGTGAAAATCCATATTGATTTGTGCATGTCCCTGTGTGCCATATTTAAATAAAACCCAGACAGATAATAAGACAATACAATGAAGCTGGGCTAGAACGTGGATAGCAATTATAAACCACTAGGAAAGCTTCATATTGCATGATGATGCTGATATTATTACTATTATTATTATTATTATTAATATTATTCAGTACTGTCAAGTTGACTCCAACTCCTAGAATCCATATGGATTGTGTTTCTCCAGACTGTGCTGTCTTCTCTTTGTGTCTTCAGACTTTTTAATTGCTTTAATATGCTTGAATATATTTTCTGTCCTCAGCTTGTAAGTTTCTCAGGTCATCTGTTAAGTGAACAATGTTACTACACACCACAGTGTTCAACAGTTGAGTCTGTTGTCATTGATTAATACACTACAACGACATGATAATCTGATTGACAAGCCTCTGTCAGCTCTATTTATGTTATAATAATTGCCTAATTAGATTTACAGCTGTTGGCTGTTGCTTTTTCCAATTAAGCTTAATTGATGATCAATTAAGAGATACAGACGTGTACAAATTTGTTGGTACCCATGCACTAAAAACAAGCAAATTTTCTCAGAAAAAATAAATACCAACTTGCCTTCCGTCATTGTTTATACAGAATTAGCTTTTGGTTTGTAATAATAAAGCAAATAAACATGACATGGACAGAAATAAAGCCTACTTAATATATATACAGTGGTAACCCTACTTACCAGTTTAATCCGTGCAGGAGCCGAGCTCGTTAGCTGGTTAGCTCGTTAGCTGGATGCATTTTCCCCATAAGAATACATGTAAAACTGATTAATCCGTGTCAGCCGGCCAATATACAGTATACTTTAATATGTAAATAATGTGTTTATATGGGTTTTTAAAACATAAACAAGACGACGACGGTGCTCGTGTAGGCTGGCGGCTAAGGAGGACAGGAGGACGGGCGTACGTGTATGGCATGGTTACACTTATCATATGAAAACTAAAAGTAAAATGTATCTAACTTTCTTGTTCACTACCTTTTGCTGTCTTTGTGTCACTTTCACTAGCACTTTCACTTTCACTGGACAGCGGTCAAAGGTAATGACTGACCTCTTCTTCTATGCTAGCATCTAGGGGATGCTACGACCGCCGCGCCCCTAGCGGTTGGCATACTTGAACTAATTTAGGCTACTCGTTACTTGGAATTTTACTCGTTACCTGGAACAAAAATATTCCGAGATCTCGACTCGTTACTTGGAATACTCGTTAGTAGGGATGCTCGTAAGTAGGGTTATCACTGTATTATGTTGCTGGGTAACTTACTGAGATATTGTGTTCACTCACATTGGCCACAGAAATGAGCCACTAGGTTTTATTGCTGTAAATGAAAGATAATAGTCTCAAATATATATCGTAGTACATATTTGTATCAAAAACAACTTAAACTCACCAAAAAAGATTTTTTTTTTTTTTTGCAGCAAAGCACTCACCAAATTTGTAGACTTTACCCGAAAAATGAGTTTCCATGACCCCTCATATCCTGATGTAGAACTACTTCTACCGCAGAGGTGCCCAAGTTTGTTGGGTGTCATTTGGCTCCTGAACTGCTTCTCTTCAGTGTAGAAATGTATTTGAGCTCATGTATCCATCCACCAAATGTGAGCAGGTCAGAAGTCTTCAGCTATGTAAACAGAGTAGCCGGGCTCGTCCTTCAGTCTTAATTTCTGGTAGATTTGGTTTGGTTTGGATGAACTGTTAAGCGCGTCTGATGTATTAATGTCTTGTGACACAAATGACCTGAGTTGAGGTTCAGTATGCTGTGTCTCTGAATGCTATATCTCGTACAGTTTAAGAGATAATCAGCTGAAATTTTGTGAGGATTCCTTTAACAGTACTCTTTCCAAATATTCATTTAACTCGTATTTGGAAAAATGACTTTGACCAAGTTTTTCCAGATGGGGTCACAATTTTTCACAACCTTTAGAGGCAATCACTAATCAGATTAGCTTTGTAGCTCTAAATCAGACATCTGCACCTGTCAACAGGTAAATAGCTTCACTGTTATGAAGGAAACTGCTCCAGCAGAAGGCCATTTCAGAGCAGTCCAGCAGTAAATTCTCAGCTCTTGGTTATAACTGCGCTTTGGGTTTGTTGTTGGAGGATGTATGACCTGTAACTGAGGCGGAGCTTTTTGACACTGGTCACTGGTTGTGACAGTTTCGAGGATTCATTGTTCCCTCCACAGATTCAAAGCATCCTGCCCTGATGCAAAACATGACCAAGCCTCCTTCATGTTTCATAGTAGGTCTGATTCTTTTCTTTGTGATCGTAGACCTGGTGTGACTTGCCAAAAAGCTCAAATTCACTGACTGTCCAAAGGACTTTCTGCTTTTCTTTAAACCGTTGGTTTTTCTGGGTTTTCTTCTAAGTGATGCATTTGAATGTTCATGTACCCTGACCTCTGAGTTCAGCTTGTCTCTTTTAACATTTTCTTTGGCTCTTTGGGATAAATTTTCCTCTTGTGGCTATATCCAGCAAGGTTAGTTACAGTCCCATAGACCTTAAACTTAATAGTAGTAGCTGCAGGAACATCCACCTGCATGGAGATGGTCTCAAAACTTTCACATTCAACATGTTTGTCTAAAATTTTGTCTGATCTCTGTTCAGTGAAGTACACCTGATATCAAACAGCAGATTAACTACTTTCCTTTATTTTAAATGGACTGAATGGCTGGATTATAAAAATGAAAATGTGTTAGTTTGAAATATCACTAAAATCCAGTTATTTATTATCTTCTTGGTGGACCAATAAATCTGACCAGGCTGTTTTACAGTGTTTTTGTACAGTACACAATCACTTCATGCTTTAATTGCTTTATAACAAAAGCATGCATTTATGCATGAGACAATTACTTAATTTCCCAAAGTTGCAGGAGGAATTAATCCTAATTTTAACTTCGTGGACCAACAGATTTGTTCATTGACTACTATATGCAATTTTAATATATTTTTTCTGAAGACTTTAATGGCATATATACAGTATAATGCACTTTTAAGCATCCTTGGGTTTGAGAAAGGTGCTATTTAAATTTATTATTATTATTATTTATTATTAAATATTATTAATTATTATTAATATTAGTAATAATATTATTATTATTTATTATTATTATTATTTATTATTTAATATTATTAATAATAGTAATAATAAATAATAATAGTAGTAGTAGTAGTAGTAGTAGTAGTAGTAGTAGTAGTAGTAGTAGTAATAATAATAATAGTAATAATATTATTTAGCTTATTTTTGCTTTTATATTTTGCCTTATTACACAACATGGTAGACTTTCTAGCATATAAGAATGGCAAAAAATTTCTTATATTTGCCATAAAATCTCATAATATTCCTGCTTCAGAAATTCTCCCCAGCTCATCATGCATTAAGCAGCATTGCTTAACTAGATTTAACAGGCCTGATCTAATTTTGGCAAGTTATCACCCCATAAATGACCTCTTTGTGGCCTTTGCAACAACCCTTCCTCAATAACAGATGGTTGCATGTTTATTCACAGCTTCAGTTTTTATGGGGGTTGTCTGGGGTGTGTTAACAGCAGTTGCTGTGTTTGTTTCTGTGCCATCTGCATCACACCCTGTGTATTCTCAGGGTGGGTGTCTGCACGCACTTGTCCACTAACTGCACTCTCTCAGTCCCCTCTCACTCCCATCAGACAAGCTTTGTCCTCCCCACACATATAGTATGGCCATATGATGCAGAAAAACTCTCTTGTAGTTGTCCCCACTGTTCTAAACTCCCATCTGGGCTCAGCATGGGGCTGGCACACTCTGTAGAGGTGCCATGTTCCCAATATCATCACAATCACTGCACAAATAATCACGGCTGCTATTGTTTGATAAAGGTTTCATTTGTCATTAAAGGCTGTGATATACAGTAATGGTCCACACTGGTTCTGACCCATATTCCTGTACCTTTTCTCTTGTTTACACCTCAGACCAGAACCGTTATATCTATGTTCTGGACTTTCATTTCTAATAGACATGAGCGCTGAGCATGTGCTGAATAATTGCTCAATATACAGATCCAGTGGGATGCTGTGCAAAGGACCCGAACTCTGGAGAATGTTATTATACTTGTGCACCTCAGAGACAGAAGGCTGTCAGACTGCTAGCCCAAATCAGTAATTACACAATCATTTCCTCTCATGAGACGAAGATCATCGCGGTCCAGCGAGTATTGAATTTGATTATTCAGAGGGAGGGATTTCACCCAGTGCTCCGTTTCTGTTCTTTTTTTAAATCAAACAAAAAAAATGTTAGATGTTTTCTTTTAGGTATCATTTATTATATGCAATAAATTATGTCTCTTCAGACTTTATTTGATTTATACCAGAGGCATGCAGTTATGCCTGAGACAATTACTTTATTTCCTCGCTTTTCAGGAGGAATTAATCGGAATTGTTGAAGCCTGCTAAATATACAGTTTTCATATATTATTTCTGTAGCCTTTACTGGCTATTTGTGTTTGAAGGTTTGTGAACCCTTTAGAATTTTCCATATTTTTGCATAAAAATGACCTAAAACATAATCAGATTTTCATACAAGTCCTAAGAGTAGATAAAGAGAACCCAGTTAAACAAATGAGACACAAATATTATACTTGCTCATTTAATTATTAAGGAAAATGATCCAAGATTACCAAAATCCAAGGCTCTCAAGATGTCAGTGAGTGGCAATAGCATGTGAACCTTTAGGATTAGCAGAACATTTGAAGGTGAAATTGGGGTCAAGTGATGACAATCGGGTGTGAGTGGGTGCCCTGTTATATTTAAAGAATCTTCCCAACACACGTTTGTGGAAGTGTATCATGGCACATTTAATGGATGATATATATATATATACATATATACATACATATATATACACACCTTTTCCAAAAAATAAAGAATATAATGGAAAAGGTTATTAATTTTCATAATTCCATTCAAAAAGTTAAACTTTCATAAATTATATGAAAATAGTTATACTAACTATTGCACCTACTATTATTCCAGCCATCACACATGTGATAAACAATTCACTTTCCAGTGGTGAATTCCCGTCTGCCTTCAAACAGGCTCAGGTGACACCATTACTTAAAAAGCCCTCACTCAACACTGCCCAGGTTGACAACTATCGGCCGGTTTCGCTACTGCCTTTCCTCTCTAAGGTCATAGAAAGGGAAGTGCACAATCAGGTCTCTGATGTCCTCATCCAGAACGACCATCTTGATCACAACCAATCTGGTTTTAAAAAAGGACACTCTACTGAAACGGCTCTGTTGTCCGTGACAGAAGCCTTAAAAACTGCCAGAGCCACCGGACAGTCCTCGGTGCTCATACTGCTGAACCTGTCAGCAGCCTTTGACACGGTTAATCACGAACTCCTATTATCAATGCTTTCAAACATGGGTATCTCGGATACACCACTATCATGGTTCAGATCCTACCTCGCTGAGCGTTCATTTAAAGTGTCATGGCTATGACAGCTGTCCTCTTCGCACTCATTGTCCACCGGAGTGCCCCAAGGCTCGGTACTGGGACCCCTTCTTTTTTCCATTTACACCACCTCACTGGG
>BRDA01041213.1:0-14835 GCA_036984385.1 Crenuchus spilurus
TAGAGTCAGCATGACTAATTGTGCAAATGCAATGAAAAACTGGCTGAAAAGTGGAATAGTTTTCAAATATTATGTTGAAATAATCTGAAATTGTCGACACGACTGGACAGACTGAACTCCACAGTAAAATGGTAAAAAAAAAAAAAGGTAAAACTCTTGTAATGCAATCAGATCAGATTAAAATCAAGATATCTAAGGAATACAGTGAATATTTACTCAGTCTTATTCTAGGAATTGTAAAAGTTGAGATACATAAACAGAAAGAGATTGCTGGTCAGTTCACTCTAAAAGGGTAGGGGTGGTACTATGATGTTCAGGCTCGATTTAACACTCATCTCCATCTTTAAAACATTTAGTCTCTCCACACCTCTCTTGGTAAACTGGTGAGAGTTCTGGTGTGGACTGGCTTCCATTGCATAATCCATGTGGATGCTGTAGATTGATGGTGGTTGAGGTGACTCTCTGTCACACTTTGAATGTCCAGAAATGCAGTAGAGAAATATGATGTACGTCAATAAATAATGACACACACTCAGTTCTTGAAGGATTGAAATTTCGGAATTTGAATAATAGTAGGGTTAGTTCTTTCAGAGTGAGGTGAATTGTATGGGGACTACTATTAAAGATCAACCAAATACAGCAGACCATTGACTTATTTACTGTCCAACTGGGAAATCTGTGAACATAGCAGATGCATATATTATTTCTGGAGTATTGTTTTTGGAAATAATGAACTTCACTATGAATTGGATCACTATCAGAACCTCCTTAGTTAAAATGAATCTAACACCACTGTGCTTAATACATTATTTCTCACTCATAGCTCATTTACGTTTTTAATTGATCTCACATTGATAGACGAGATATTAGAAAGAAATCAGTGGTTGTGTGTTAAAATAATAACCACACATGATCAGGTTATTTATGAGATGAGATGCCTGGTTGATGTAGAAAGGCACTGCAGGTGCTGATGGTGATGAAGTATTTACAGAATCATTATTTATATTGGCAACAGTATAAGCCAGCAATCATAGTAATAAGCCTTTAATGAACAGTGTGCATACTGACTAGTAAATAACACTACTGTGAATTTGAATAAGAATGTAACGAGTTGTGCCAGACATATGGTTAGCATTAGCCTCAGCACTTTCTACTCTAGCACTCTCGGGCTAATTGTCGAAAATGCTCTCAGAGCCTCATTAACATTCTGCACCTCGTCACATTTCACTTTAACTTTATTCTGACTCCTTTCATTCAAAAGACGTCGTTCAGAAACCTGCTGCCTTGGTGAACACCTCTCAAAATCCCTAAAAGAACAGATTTTTAAAAATAACAAAATGTTGACTGTCTAAAGGAAGACCTTCTGAACCAGCGCAGAATCTGGACTAAAGTATAAATGGCTGAGTCAGCAAACCAGCATGTTATCCACAGTGCTATAAACCCTATAGACGAAGAGAGACCCACAAAGTGAAAGAATAAAAGACTGAGTGAGAAAATAAGTAAGGGATAATATATAGTCCCGCCGGTCAGTATTGGAAAATAAATCTTGACTGGATCCCAGTGCACAGCCGAGATGTCTTGTATCATCCCAAAGGGATTTATTTTCCAATACTGACCAGCAGGCTATACATAATCATGCTTATTATACAGCTTGCCAAAACAGTATTTCATTTTAATGATTTTAGTGCTGTTTTGTAGCTTTTGCTGAGAAAAAAAAAAAGTCCTTCAAGCAAAAGAGAACTTTAACGCTGCAGATGTTGCAACCACATGTTTGGGCTACCAGCAAACTCATCATCTCATTGTAGATGAAGTGTTCTCTTTATGGATAGTCAAATTAATCTTTCCAATGATGATGCAGGTTGTTTTCATTGCTTTTCTAAAAGAATATTAGAAGTAAACACATTAAACTAATGTTAAAATCTATTTTTTGATAGTTGTCACTACAGTAACAATAAGAGCTGTTGGATACAGATTACCATTAATTTCTATTTTGACTACTTGCAGAGTAAAATGAAAGATGTGACTGAGAACTCAATCGCCAATAATAGCAGCAGTCATTATCAGAAGTATTGGACCACTGAATGTTGTGGTGGCTCATTCAAATCAACTAAGTTCTGAAATCACTGTATAATAAGAAAGAACAAGAGATTGAGAAGTGTGAGGAGTGGGAAAGACAAAAGACATTTAAGGCTAAGATGTGGCTACTTGGTAAACATTAAAAGCATTATTTCATATATGTACATACATTATATATTCACATATGTTTTCATATACTAATAGTGTACAATCACACCATCAACACTTCCTCCTGTATTGTGCACTGATCCGTTATGCACAGATCACTGCACAATTCTCAGGGTAAAATAAAAAACATCCCGTGCTATGTCCACGAGGATAACAGCAGGTGACTGATGGAGATGGCTGGACGGGCGCCGGCTTCTACTCCAACACCCATCTACGCTCTTTGTGCATTTCAGTCTTTTTCACACAGACTGAGGTATTTAATTCACATTGTGTCATCTTCATTAGTGTTAAAGTTATTCATAGCTGTTTGGGTAAAACAAATAGGACACTCTGTATATTCATACTGATCCATGCGATTTCACTGCCATGAATATTCTCAAGCATTATGCTAAGAAAAGTTGGCTCAATGGCCCACAGCTTCCACATATTTGGTGCCTGTAGATGGTAGTTAAATAGAGAAAGAGATGGATGGAGAATGGATGGATAGTGAAAGAGAAACAGGGGTATAAAGTGGGGCTGTGTAGAACACCGTGTTCAGTGCTAAATGAAGAAAGGCAGGCTTAAACATGTGAGCCAAGAATCTGCTCTGCATTAATGAAAGTGTGTGTTGGCTGGACAGCTCTCATTCTGAAGGCCAGACACTGGGCACCTACTCTACAGCTGGCCACTGTTTATGAATCCGTCTTCCTGACTTTCAGCTACTTTCAAAAGGTTACCACAATATTTCTTCATTTCTCTTAATAATATTTTCTCCCTTCCAATATTTCTGTCTTTGCCTCGGTGTGTTACTTGCTGCCCTCTGAAAAGACAAATGAACTGACCTGCACTCAGCAGTGGACAGTTCTTTCTTTATCTACTGACATCAGCTGAAAGGATACTTTGGTTCTTATCTTCACTATTTTATCAAACGTTTGAAATGAAATAGAGTGTAATTGGTTAATATACTATGTTGACGTCTGTAGCTTAGGTTTGTAGTTGAGATTGGAGAAATTACTCCATCTCTTCATATTCACCTCTTATCTTACCCTTTAGATTACTCAGATGACAGCTCGGGCAGGGAAACTCCAGCCAGCAGCTCCTCACGCCAAGAGCTAGAGGACAGTGGTAAAGAGAAAAAGAAGAAGCAGAAGAAGAAGAAGGAGAAGAAAACTAAAACTAAGAAGAAGGATGAGGCTGTTGAGGACCCAGACAAGAAGACAAAGAAGAAAGGATTTGGATTGTGGTAAGAGATGAGTGCTCTCAGAGTCAGCATATGAACTGTTAACTTTCTTTGCCATGTTTCTTAGACCATCTTAGGTAAAGCTTCCCTTGAAGGAGGTGGGGTGTCGGAGGCCATTGGTGGACATGTATAGGTTGACAAGAAAATGATGTTGGAAAAAATTCTACCTGATATATACACTATATATACACACACACTACTGTCCAAAAGTTTTAGAACACCCCAGTTTTTTCAGCTATTTATTGCAGTTAAAGTCATTCAATTACAGTGAATAGCTTGAAATGATACAAATGTAAGTGATGAACTGCCAGAGGTTTAAAAAAGTAAGGTACATGAAATGGGTTAACAGGTGAAAGCTGTTCTGCAGTAATGGAGGCAGATCAGCCTTGAAAGCTGGTGCTACTAATTCCTATAGAGTGAGAGTCACCCTGTGCCACCATGACTACCATAGCATTCTGCAGCACCAGGCAGGACCCTCAAGTCTGTGCCTAGTGTGTCAAGGATTCATCCTACAGCAAGATAATGACCCAAAACATAAGTCCAAGCTCTGCCAGAACTACCTCTGGAAAAACAAAAAGATGGTCAGCTTGAAAACATGGAGTGGAGCACAGTCTCCAGACTTAAACCCCATCCAGCTGATGAAGTGAAAAGCAAAGCAAACCTACAAGTGCCGACATTTATGACGTTCTGCAGCAGATTAGTGAAGAACTGTCTGAAGAATATTTGATGTCTATTGTAGAAAGAGTTCTTCTTTAACTCCTGTTCTTTCATTTCAGAGTCAATAAGACATTAAAATCATTTCATTGAAAAAAATGAAAAAAATTGGGTGTTCTAAAACTGTCCGGTAGTGTATATCTGACCTTTTGGTTTAAAATGTGCATATCAGCTAGATGTTTGTATGGTTTCTCTTTTGGGAATAAAAACAAAATGTTCTGGGACAGCAGCCTGAGGGACAAGGAAGTAAGTAGAATTTATATTAATCATTCTGTATCCTAAACCATATCGACTTGTCACAGATGACCCAGTCCTGGATGTGGTTTAAGAAGCATATTGGGAGTTTAGGTATGAACGGAATTTGGGTGGCTATTGGTTTGTAGTGTTTGTTTAAAAGCAACATTAGATTTTCAGCTCCAGTTCAAAACTAAAGAAGCAAAATTTGTCAAAACACGTTTTTATCGATGGTGTTCTTTTAATGAAAATATTTTTTGTGTAATGGACTTGTATGAGGAGTATACAGTGGTATGATAAGGTTTGGTTACCCCAGATCATTTTCATGATTTTCCTTTATAACTCACTGGTCGTTCTGATCAGCAATATCAGTTAAATCTATCATACAGCAGATGAACACAGTGATATTTGAGAAGTGAAAAGAAGTTTATAGGATTTACAGAAAGTGTGCAATAATTATTTAAACAAAATCAGGCAGGTGCATAAATTTGGGCACCCCAAAAGAAAAATTCCATCAATAATTAGTAGATCCTCCTTTTGCAGAAATAACAGCCTCTAAACACTTCCTATAGCTTCCAATGAGAGTCTGGATTCTGATTGAAGGTTTGATGGTTTCTGAGCATGGACAGCCTGCTTTAAATCACACCACAGATTTTCAATAATATTCAGGTCTGGGGACTGAGATGGCCATTCCAGAACATTGTACTTGTTCCTCTGCATGAATGTCTTAGTAGATTTTGAGCAGTGTTTAGGGTCGTTGTCTTGTTGAATTATCCAGCTTCTAGCTGTGGTCTTCCATTTCCTCACTATGTTCCTCACAGTGGAAACTCAGAGCTGAAATCTCTGAGAGAGCTTTTTGTATCCTTCCCCTAAACCAATCTTTGTTTTCAGGTCATTTGAGAGTTGTTTTGAGGCTCCCATGTTGCCACTCTTCAGAGAAGATGCAAAGAGGAGAAAAACTTGCAATTGGCCACCTTAACCCTTTCTCATAAATAGATTCAGCTGTGTATGTAGGTCAAGGGTCAGTGAGCTTACAAAACAAATTTTGTGTTCCAGTAGTTAGTGCTAAAGGTATTCAAATCAATAAAACAAAGGTGCCCAAATGAATGCACCTGCCTGATTTTGTTTAAATAATTATTGCACACTTTCTGTAAATCCTATAAACTTCATTTCACTTCTCAAATATCACTGTGTTCATCTGCTGTATGATAGATTTTACTGAAATTGCTGATCTGAACAACCAGTGATTTATAAAGGAAAATCATGCAAATTATCAGGGTGCCCAAACTTTTTCATACCACTGTATAACATTGATTTATGTAAAGATACGGTAGTTGAAACTATGTCCTACTGAGTGTTCACTATAGATGCATTTATGACATGTTCTAGTGTTGCAGTTGTTGAAGCAACTGCAAAAAAGCTGAGTGCTGATTACTGTTTTCTCCACTCATCTTCTCATTGCTGCTTTTGCTTAGATAAAAAGCCATTCTTTAAACCCTGTAATCAACCATTTGAATGCTTTTATTTACATCTGCCTTGTTATATTCCCACTGAGTCTTTTTAGATGTCTCATTGTCTAAATCTAACCTTACATTCAATATTTCCCTTTCAAACTGATCCTCAATTGAAGAGTTGTTAACTTGACTGCGTTTAAGTGTTAAAATGCTTTTCACAGCTTTTAAATGTTTCTTAATGTGACAGCTTATTGATTGAGTTTGTTGTGTTAGTTTTAGGAGTCCAGCGTAGGCCTCACCTTTTCCTTTGGTGTAGCAGGACATCACATGCGAAATCAATTCATTCCAAAGAATTTGTGGCTTTAAGGAATGCTGCTTTGTCAGAGACTTCGAGTTTGTCCACCAAGCCTTTTAAGAGGCTTAACACAGTGGAGGTTTGAAATAGCCATACTGCTGACCCGGTGATGGAAGGAAAGGGCAACAGCACTCTAGTAAGATTAGGGAGGGCCCCCTGGCGCAGCTGCACACTGAGGCCCAGTGGTAATTACTACACTATAGTAATTAAAGGCATGGAAAATTGTACCTCTGCACTACTCCACAGCATGGTCCAGACAGGAATGAAGCCCACAACTTTCATTCTGATTGACTGGCTTATCTTTGGCAGGCTTGTAGAGTATGCAGGATGCATTTTAATACCAGTGGACATAGAGACTTTCATCCTTCTAGTTAAAGAAGTCAGCATACGCGCAACCTTTTCCTTCAGTGTTAATGAACGTTCATCAGCAGGGTTCATATCAGTGGAAGGAATAATTTGGTGAAATTTATAAAGCTTCCCATTTACTTACTCCAGATGTATTCAGCCAAAACTTGTTGGCTTTCTGACGTTTGCTTCTTTACTTTTGTACTGGAGTTAACGTTAATGTAATGGTAATGTCACTGAGGACATCACTAGGTGGGACATTACCTTTCCTGTGGTTGGTCCCTTGATGGTACAACTTCTATACAGTGTCCTGAGGCGCATCACTTAGTCTGTGAGACCTAGAGGTGGACAATCCAGCTCAAGAAAGTAAAAATCCATCCCAGGATTTTGCTCCACCTTCATGTGTGTGTGCTGCAGCATTCATTCATTCATTATCACACCCGCTTAATCCTTATCAGGGTCGCGGTTAGTCCCCTACCCCCTCACTGGGCGCAGGGCATTACAGTAGTCAACTAAGCCCAGGACAGGGCGCCAGTCCATCGCTGGGTGAAACACACACACACACACGGACGGACAATTTTTTTTTTTTTTAGAGTACCCAATTTACCTGACCTCCATGTTTTTGGACTGTGGGAGGAAACCGGAGACCCCGGAGGAAACCCACGCAGACACGGGGAGAACATGGAAACTCCGCTCAGATGGGGAATCGAACCCAAGACCCCAGTGCTGAGAGGCGAACGTGCTAACCACTAAGCCACTGTGCCGCCCGTGCTGCAGCATATCTACAGCAGAATCAACAAGGCAGTTGAAACAAAATCCTGAGGTGGATTTTTACTTTTTGGACCTGGATTAACAGCTTGAGAGAAGTTTAACTGATACATTTTTGCTGAAACTCGACTATTTCGGTGACTGTTGAGTTCTATTGTTTAGCAATGTTAGCCTCGCAACTCCGGTTCTAAACTAAAAAAGCAAAATGTGTCTTGATTGATTGATTGATTACATGTAAAAATGATTGAAATATGATTTTTTTTTCTGTTAGCAACTTGGCAAATGCAGAATATTCAGGCAAGTGTATTGTTTGCACGATGCTATCAGGTAACCATTCTTATTAGTCTTGTAGTTTTAGCACAAAATTTAAAAAGCTAACTTTAGATATGTAAACATTATTATTAGGTGATTAGTGCTGTTCAAGCTGAATGGCTAGATCATGAACGGAGTGGTTAATTTCTTCCTTTTCATTTGTATTTAGCACCTCCAGTGAGTGTTATTTTAGTCTTCTAACTATTTCTGATAAAGCTTCCAGGAACACTTAATAACAGCAGAATTGGACGTCTAGCAGAAGTCTTAGTGGGTGAAATGCTGTGCAAATGAGTTCCAAAAACATTATTTCTTCTTAAGTTAGCTCTGATATCACAGTCTGTCCCATTATTGAAAGTGCAATGTGACTTAATTAGCTTTAATGTTTTGAAGCAGTCACAATCTACTTGTCTTCAATGGCGGTTCTGCTCAGGGAGTCAGGGAGGAGGTTAAAAACAAGGCAAATGAAAACCATATGAGACTAATTCATGGTCCATGAAAGAGGTTGGGGTAATGGTGTAGCAGAACAAATTGGAGCTGTTAATTTCCTTTCTTCCTTTTTAAAGGGGTGTATATATGTTTTGTTTATCGGGCGTTGAAGCGGGACTATGAAGACGGGCATGATTTTGAGTTTGAAGAGCTTCTGGTTAGATTACTTGTGTGAGATGTCGAAGCTTAATTTGTTCCCTTTAGTCTTCTGCACACATTAGCCACTTTTTTTTTTAAACATGTGCATCAATTACACTCGTTATAGAGGTGAAGTTACCCACAGTAGACTGTTACTGCACAGTTTATCAACAGTTTATCCTCTATAATGGTTAGAGAAGCAAGTTTGAGATCAAAGGGTCACTGGTTAGATCCCCTGAACAATGCAATGGCTGAAGTGCCCTTGAGCAAGGCACCTAACCCCCAACTGCTCCCTGGGCACTAATAATAGGGCTGCCCACCACTTCAGGCACATGTTCTCTCCCATCTGTGGTCAGTAGCGTGTGTATGTGCGTTTCACTGCATGGATGGGTTAAATGCAGTGACAGTTGATGTCACAATGCATCTTTACAGAGTTGCAGTAATAACCTTGGGAGGAACCATTCACACATGGGGGGGACCCATCCTCCTCTGTTCAACTAATCATCAGTTATTAAAAGACAAGGATTGAGTGTGGACCACAGCCCTAAAAATATGCAGATAAACTGGATAGTCAGAGGATAGTCACATTACCAGGCTGAAGTGACTCAAATCTGATCTTTTGCCTTAATGTGGCTCAGATCTGATCTTTTCTAATCAGATTTGAGTCATTTTCATATGTGGTTCTAGATCAGATACGTATCAGATCTGTGGACATGTGACTTGAATGTGATGGTCAGATCAGATTTCATGTCTTTTTGCTTGTACACGTGTGTGTAGTGGGTGAGTCAGTGTTGGCTTCTCTCGTTTACTCACGTAGCTGTAAAAACAGTAAAAGCAGCCAGCTGGTATTTATTCACCTTCTTCACCTGATCATGTACAGTCCAGCACCTGTTTACTGTCCTCCTGAGCAAAACACCATCACACATCAGCTACTAACACGTCTGTTTTACCAGTTTTACTCAAATCTCACAAATACAAGGTTGCCAGATCCCTTAAACATCCTACCGATTTTGTAACAGTCACGCTAGCCCAAAATCTAAAGTGACACATACATTTCAATGAGCTTTAAAACTTAAATCTTCAAGTCTTGCGTTCTCATTTCATTTCTTTTTTTTTAGTGTTAAAACCGTGCAAACCTCCAACTCTGAAGTTTTACCAGCAACTGTATTTTTGCAAACCTGGCAACCCTGCACAAATGTGATTCTTTTTGTTGCTGGTGACAAAGGCGATGTGTCTACACACATCAGTATGCGCTTGTGAGCCGGACAGATTGATTGACATTATAGACAGATACAGATTTGTGAATGTGAACCGTCAAAAAGTCGGATTTGAGCAATGTGGCTTGTGAATGTGAACGTAGCCAGAAACTGCCAATTGTCCAGTTCTGGTCTTGGAGATCTTCCACCCTACAGAGTTCAGATCCAGCAGACCTGACTCTGATTTTGAGATGACTTTGAAAGCCTTCATTACCTGGATCAGGTGTGTTAGATTAATGTTAGTGCTAAACTCTTCAGGATGGAAATCCTCCATCTCCAGGACTAGGTACCTCTAGGATAGAACACAGACTGAACATCAGCAAATGAGCTATAATACCTGTAATACATTCTCTGACTTTACACCAGCAAGGTGGAGCCACAACAGAGGGGTTACTGATCAGATGGCCAGTGAAAGCACACTCAATTTACATTTTTTATGTGCTTTTTAGTTTATTTCTCTCAGATAGTCATAGCATCTTATTAAGCTTTCCGCCCAAGCGTTCCCTGCACCTGTTTTATATCATGCTAAAATCAGATGTTTTTACTGGAGTGCTCACAAATGTAGGCACTTAATGGTGTTTTTTTCCATCTAGATGTTTCTTCTAAATGTGTTTTTACTCTGAGAAATTTGAAGCCTAATGGAATCATAGCCAATCCCATTTCTCCCAATAAAGACACATTTAGACAGATGGATGGAAACTTTATTGATCCCAAAGGAAAACAGAAAAAAATCATGTACAGCACAAACATATGTTAGAGATTAAAGTGTTTAGAGGCTCTAAAATGAATGCTAGTCCATGCTTTCCAGAGATTGTATGCTGTTTGTTTACTGAAATATGTCAATGACTGTGTTTAACTACACATGTCTGAGATGGTTTGAAGCGTTTGTGTGATGATTCAGTCATGTAGTCTGCTAATGTGAACTGTAGTTCCATCACTTGTTAGCAGCTGTACCATTCAGCCACAGTACCATTACCTAGTAGGGGACACTGACATCACCTCACTATGTTATAATAATCTAATGTTCTTCAGTAGGAACAAACTCACACAGATTATCTCAGCACAGGGCATCAGTCCGTTCCATCAAAGTGACCTGTGGAAGATGAGTTTGTGAGCTCTCCTTTGTTTTCTTAGTACTTTTTCATTTTAAGTCTTGGTTCCTCTTGTGGTTCTTCCTCATGTTCTTATAGAGTTCTTCATTTTAAGTCTTGGTTCCTCTTGTGGTTCTTCCTCATGTTCTTGGAGAGTTCTTCATTTTAAGTCTTGGTTCCTCTTGTGGTTCTTCATCATGTTCTTAGAGATTTCTTTGGTTTAAGTCTTTGTTCCTTTTGTTGTTCTTTCTCATGTTCTTAGAGAGTTCTTTGTTTTAATCCTTGGTTCCTCTTGTGATTCTTCCTCATGTTCTTGGAGAGTTCTTCATTTTAAGTCTTGGTTCCTCTTGTGGTTCTTCCTCATATTCATAGTGTTTCTATTTGAGTCTTGGTTCTTCTCAGCTCTTGCAACGTTATTGGTTAAATGTCTTCTAGTCTATGATGACAAACCTCTTCAATGTTGTTCTTTATAGAATATTAAAATGGTTTTGATAAAATGCCAAAAAGGATTTGTGTTGTAAAGAGTTTCTTATACAGTGCTTTATAAAACCTCCTTTTTGTTAGAACAGACACTGTCCCAAAGCTTTTCAGAAAGACAGGTGTAGCTTAACCATACAAACAGCCATCTTTTGAGATGTGATGGTTCTATATATAACTATTACTAATGACGGCTCAAAGAACCTTGTTTATAATGTACAAATACATCTGAACAGCCACACAGCATGCTGTGATCAGAACTGATCGACACCTTCTGTTCATTTAAAGGAGGAAATCCACAGGAAATGCCTGGCTATTCCAACAAGGTGATGTAAAAAGCTGTTACCACTCCTCCAGTAAGGGAGTGGTCTGAGTTCAGTTTGAGTGATGACATTACCAGAACTTGTTGGACTGTGTTGAGACATTTGTGTAGAAAATAATTCAGCTTTTGTGGAAGATATGTGCACAGCTGTGAAAAATGTGGAAAGGACCTTCAGAACTTTCCTTCAGACCTCCATGAAAGCAAAGTATTAACTGTTTTTTATATTTTAATTCATTTCTTTTTCACTGCCTGTCTGGCCCTTCTGGCATCCATTTGAATTGTCTACTCTGATGTCTGATGTCCAGGTGCATACCTGCAGACCTTTACCACCTCTGTGTAGTCTTCATCATAAGAAAACCTGTTGTTTTGAGTCCTGGATTCTCTCATGGTTTTCATTCTGAGATGTGTTTTTTTTCAGTAGTTCCTCCCCATGTTTAGTCTTTTTGACTGCTAGTGTACTAGTGTAGCCCTTCTGGCATTTGGTTTGGGAGTCTCGTCTGCTGTCCTTGTGCATCGCACTGTCCTTGTAGACCTTCACAACCTTTGTCTTTTCTTCAAAACTCAAGCAACCAGTGTTTATAAATGCTCCTCCTCTGCACTATCAAAAGCCTCTGAAAGGTAAGAAACTGTGGATGCTGTTTCATGACGGCTCAGAGGAGTTGTCATTGAACTCCTCCTTCAGATCCAGGCCCCACTACTGCAATAAGGCTTTGCTGACATAAATGCACGCACACTCATCTGCTGTTAACAAATCCATTCACTGCAGTTGCCGCCCAGTGTCCCAGTTGGGAAGGAAACCAAAGCCGTCTCGACCTCAAACCCATTAGCACGGCCGTTCCGCTTCTGCCCAGGATCCGTCAGGCCGGTGTCATGTCGAAGAGGCAGATTACGGTTTAGTCCGGCCAAGCTTTTGGCATGGGCTGCTTAGGTCGCTGTGCTTGTTTACATGCAAGCTGAGAGCTTTGACAGTAATCTGTGATGGGCTGAAATGGAGATGATGCTTTAATTTACTTAATTTTCTCGTTCCAACAGCCGTCATAATTCTGAGAACTTTCTACCGTCTCTCAAATGTCAGTAGTGTTGAGTTTGCGATGGGCTTCACAGTGTTGGGCGTTTCGAATTCTTGTGCTGTAGATTTGAGCCTTTCCTCACATTCTCAATTAGTCATGCCAAAATGCATTTGACTTGTTTACTTGCAACTTTGAAAACATCATGTGTAAGCTGATCTGCACTATGTAAAAAAATCTCATCATGTGGTTCTGGTAAGTTTAATTAAAATGTACTTTAAATAGCGATTTTTATAGCAAGCATTTCCCGGAGTAATGAAGAGCAATCTAATCTGCTTAATCGTATAATGATGCTACAGGACACCTTCACAGGTCTTACAGAGTTCATGCCTAGGCAGATCTGAACTGACCAACAATATATTTAGCTTATTAGTATAATACTTTGACTAATCTGTATATATGCTCAATGCATAAACTTAACCACTTCAAATATCCAACCCAATCTCCAGCCCTGAACCCCACTGAAAAACCTCTGAGAGGTGGGGAAAAGACATCAAACAACACTAAGCTCCTTGGGTGTTTGCAACTGGAGTGTTTTCTTCACATTATTTGAGCTCTGAAAGCACTGCATCTTTTTGTTCTTTTGATTATTTGTCATTTGCTACAAATTGATGCTCTAAAAGCAATTTTCATTTGTAATTTGGGAGAAATGTCATTTGTTTTTCGAACATAAAACAAATATAAATTTTATTTATTACAAAGTATTAGTAAAACAAGAGAAACTGATTATTCACAGTGGTCTCTTAATTTATTCCAGAGCTATATATACTACAAAGCTGCCCACAGGCCTTAGACCTACACTGGGGCATGTATGTGTGTGTATGTATGTATATAGATAGATAGATAGAAGAATGCAGCAGTTGGCGGCAGCTTTCTCAGTTCCATGATCCCTAAAATCTGTTTAGTTTCAAACTGTAGGACTGTGCAGATTCTGATAAATACATGTTAAGTGTGAAAGGACATACGATCCTCCATTCAGATCTATTAATCTCAAAATTGCAGTACTGTCCCAGCCTCTTCCAAACCATATAAGCTTAGTGCAATGGAATCGCTTCAGTGTTGAACTAGGACGTCCTGCAGAAAGAAGCACAGAACCAAATGTTGGCTTACCTCCAATCACTGGGCTTTAGAGTTACAGCATAGCAGTAGCCTCCAGTGGTTGTCTTTAGCAGCCCATAGTCTTATTACTTTCATCGATCATTGCATTGTGAATGTTTAGTGTTCTGATGCTTATGTTTTGTATGTGATATCAAGAAAATGTTAAAATTACTATTACTGTTGGCCTGTAGCTTTGATTTAGGACCATCAACCATCAGTTGTTACCTAGATTAACTTGGCAACTGTTAGCAACTCAAGCTAATACTAAAATGTCACTCTCTACATATTATCAAACTCTGTCTACCAAATATAACATGTTTGCAAGACTCAAACTGAGACATATTATCTGCTAACTCACAACAACATCACATCAGGTAGACCCAAACCTTGAGTCTTGAGCTTTTTGGTCCATTTTTGAATGGTTTATCTTGATAAACCAAATTAAAAATGTTCATAATGACAATGTTTTGTAACATCACCTGACCTGACAGTTATGGTGATGGACCACTCTGCATTATGTGGCACCCTCATGGGCATCTCGCCTCTCCTGCCTGTCTGTTTTTATAGATGTGTAAATAGGATTTTTATGTTACATTTAAATGCTTATATCTCTGTATTTACTTGGTCTATCAGCATCAAACTAAAACGTGCATAAAGTTTCAAAGTAAGACTTTGGACAGAATTTTGGATATATTTTTTTTTTCTATGATGTCTTGAACCAGACATGTTTTGATGCAGTTAGAGAGAAGTGTTACTGTATTTTGATAGAAACATCTCCAGTTTTATATCTGAAGTTTTTTTAGGTTAACCATCTGGAGTTGGCATTACCGCCAACGGGATATAACAGAAATTCCAAAAATACACTTGTATATCTCTGCAGGATTTTATCACAAAACTAAACATACCCAGAAACCTTAAAGGGTCTATTTTTTTCAAATTTGTATAGCTTGAATCAAAATATATTTTTAGATTTTTGAGAGAGAAACATAAATAAGCAGAGACACATTTTTCAGCGTTAGTTAGAGCGCTGCGCTTTTTTTCCCCACCCACTGACGTGATTGGCCATTCATATGATAACATGGTAATGCCGGACATGCCAGTGGTGGATTAGCAGTATGGATGCACCAATACCGATACCAGCATCGGGTATCTGTCCGACACCATGTGCGTGTACTTGTACTCGTATTCATAAAAGTGCTCCGATAGTACAGGATCCGATACCAGCGTGATGGGAGCTTCGTTTCCTTCTAACAGA
>BRDA01041221.1:0-14379 GCA_036984385.1 Crenuchus spilurus
AAAAAAGTTAATTCTGTATATAATGTTACCATAGTAGATGCACTGGACTTGGCTGGTCAAGAAAACCATTTACGAGTTCACTTCAACCTGACACTCTGAGTTTGAATTAGGTTGAGACCAAGACTTAATGTAAATTTTTCAACCCTGAGGGTTGAAGTGCTGGAGTTGAAACCGACTCAGCAGAATGTTATAGTATGTATGTTGTGATTTGACTTAAATTATGGTTTATTACCATATACGATGAAAAAGTTTTTTTTTTTTTTTTTGACTAGTTTTGGATGCAACTATGAAGAATATTGTTATTAACTCCTTTATCTATGATTACTTGCTGCAATATTGTGCAGAAATTGAACTGAATACAGCCAGCCAAGGTTTGCTTGACATACAGCTGTGCAGATTGGCACAACACATAGTCAAGCATTTAGGAGGTGTGCATATGGTGGCCTCTGTGTGCTACGCTTACCCATAAATCTGCCTTTCGATTGATTTTGTTTCTGTGTGTGAAGATTTGGAGAGCATGTGAAGATCGTGCATTTCGTCTGGAATTTTCGTGCATTTTGTCTGGAAATAAATCCAGCAGGCGTTTCCATATCCTTCCGCATGCGGAACATAATTTCTCTTCCATAAACAAATCTAACGTGAAGCCTCTCTTTATTCTGAAAAGATTTCGCTCCGGGGACCAAATCTGTGTATTCTCATTCCTACAGCCTTCCTCCCTTCTCCGTTCTGCCTTCCACTCACACTCATGAAAAATTCATCCCTCGTTCTGCCTCTGGGTAGCGAGCAGAGCAGGAGCAATGGAGAGCAGAAAAAGTCATGAACCTCGTTCATATCCAGAAACATTCAGAATATATCAGCTGACTCTACCTTAAAAATTACTTTAAATTCACCATATAGACTAACCCCTAGACATCTAGAATTATTGCTTTTCTATTATACATTTGGTTTGCTATAAACATAGCAACTATAAAACATTATTACATAATTTATTTAATAGTTATATAATTAATAAAATTTTATTTAGTACAGTGCATAATATAATGTACCGGCACAATATTCTAAAGGAAGTGTAGGGGGGCGATATGACTTCTATTGTATCAGTTTAGAAGTTCTCTATAATATTCATATGATTGCCACAGTTATTCTGACTGTGTTATACTCAACAGGAAGTGTAGGGGGCGTCATGACATTCTTTAATTTAAAAACTGCTCTATAATGTAATTCCGATAGAATGTAATACTCTACAGGAAGTGTAGGGGGTGATATGACTTTAGATAAATATCAGTTGAAATGATTCTAGAGTCAGAATTGTTAACAGTGGTTTTGATAGGAACCAGACGTCTGAAGCCTTTAAAATCTACCTCACAGAAAGTTATATAAATGTTTATAAATACAATACCTGATGTGTGAAACATTGCTTTAGAAGATTTAGGACTATGTTTAAAATCCATTCACAGTGGAAGGACACATGCACAGTGTTATAAGACAAAATAGCTCCCAAAAAAAACCTTTTTTTCAGATTTATCACTATTTTAATATCATTAGTATTACAAATGACACAGACGACATGTGTAGCTTCACTGGTGGGTTTGGATATTAAATAAAGTGTAAATATTTGTGTTGTAGTACACTGAGACATCGGGTTCCTATCACCATCATTGCAAAGGAATTGAAGTGGAAGTTTCTCTAGAATGAAGCATTTCACCTAAAAATTTTCTGAATGATTGTTTACATCTCAAATGTATAAAATTGTTGGAGCTGCCCTCTGAGTGTTGTGAGGGTGTGCGGGGGTTGAGGGCGGAGCTTTGTTATGGTGCTGCAGGCAGAGTTATGCTCTGTCAGTGTAGCTGCTGTTCTATGCATTAAAGATGAGCTCAAGTGCGGAGAGTGTGTGTGAGACAGCTTTAGTGCTGTGTGTGTGTTTGTGTGGGTGTGTGTGTGTGTGTGTGTGTGTGTGTGTGTGTGTGTGTGTGTGTGTGTGTGTGTGTGTGTGTGTGTGTGTGTGTGTGTGTGTGTGTTTTTTTACTGGGTTCCCTTCTACAGCCTGTAGGACATTGAAACACTGAAAGTTAGAATATGGGACTTAACCTCATATCATCTGAATATTTCATGACTTGATATTTTCACAATATTATGTCATAAGTTTGAATTAATAAAAATGATGATGGGATGATGAGAAAAACAATGCTGTTTCAAATGCTGATGGGTGTCTGGATTTTGGAAAAGAGAACTAGATTGCTCATTTAATGTTAAATAATGTGTCCACTTAATGTTTTATTCCT
The DNA here is from genome assembly GCA_036984385.1 of Crenuchus spilurus. NCBI lineage: Eukaryota > Metazoa > Chordata > Actinopteri > Characiformes > Crenuchidae > Crenuchus > Crenuchus spilurus. The sequence continues at coordinate 2,283 of BRDA01041221.1, forward strand.
TTTTTTGCTGTTAAAACACAGGGTTATGATGGGGTACTAATAAGTAATAATAATAGTACATTTCTGTCCTTGCCCAAGTATTTTCATAGTGAGGTTTTCTAATACATACAACACATACACATGACACGTGTTTATATTGCAGTCTGACATTTCCACAGAAGGCACTATTAGGCACACATCACAAATTTATGTTGTATCTTTACTCTACTTTACAAAGAAGAAACATGCACTGGAGCAGGAGGGGGTCTAGTATCAATTACCTTGAAAAAATATTGAAAAGCATTGTGTAAATTATTATTAGATATCACCAATGCTTAAACATCAAACATGTTATTGCCATTTTCTAATGATACTAGTGCTGGGAAGTGTAAAGACTGTGACATATGACATGAATATGAGTTATTGTTTAGTGACTTTTAGTGAAGTTTGATGAAACCCAATGTAATTATATCATCACTGTTGGGGTGGTATAAATATATGCATATTTTTTGTTATTTTCAGTCTTGCTCATTAGAGTGATAGCATTTCAGAAATGGTCCAAAAAAGAACCGATTAATCCATTTTGGAAAGACATGCTCTTAATCCTTAAATTGAAGGGAATAAGTGTAACTGCATGATGATGATCCTTCTAATCACAAGCATGAAGATGTCTTGGTGTAGATGTTCACTGTAGACTGTAAGCCTCAAATCCTAAACCCAAACCTTGTTTTTAAAAATCACACTAACTAGTATATGTGATCTTCATTAAGATCTGTAAGAGGTTACAGTAGGTTCAAAGAGGATTTAGTGATGCATTTTTATGATTTGGCTATTTAGGTAACTTTTGAGTTCAAATGTTTGTTAGCCTTGCAGCTCCAATTCTAAACAATACTTGGACTTGAGATGTCTTAATTGATTGACTACACCTGAGTTAAGTAGAAAAATATGTAAAAATGATTTGTAAGAGTACCACTTCAGTACACAGAACCAACTTTATAGACAGAGTAAAGAAATATGCAGTTGGTACATATTCTTTAAGTATTGATGTAATTAAATTGATTATGATAAAAATAGAACATTATATTTCTGATTCACCTTGACTTCACATTTCAAATATCTATTGATAAAATGTTCTTTAGGTCCTAACACATCCTGTAATAAAGGATTGTAAAGGACTGATTTCTTGGCTCCAATGTTTCAGAGCCTGGAAGACAAAGTATGGTCTGATTGGGTGTCTCAGAGAACTGGATTGGAAACCTCTGCCTTAATGAACAGAAGAGAGCATCATTCTATCAGATTGAAGCTTTTAAAGAGAAAAGCTGCCAGCCAGGTCCAGAGTTAAAGAAAGTCCAGACTGTGTGTGTGTGGTCTCATCTCTCTGAGCTTTAACAGCTACAGATCACAGATTCAGCTTCACCAATGCCTGGCTGACTAAGACAACCATAGATTCCACTGATTTCTTTGTCTTTATGCATCAATGCTCTACACTATAAGATTCACCCTGAATAAAAAAATAAATTTTCTGTGAACGAATGTGACTTTGCATTTAAATATCACATAACGTGTGATTAGGAATGTTGAATCTGTTCTAAGCATATTCCCTTAATCTTCAGTTTTGTTTGTGAAACTGTTATTCAATTACTTTTATATGATTTATTTGTATTACCTCAAAAGATTCAGACCGGGCTTGAGCAAAACACAACCTATAGTACAAGATCATCGAATAGACCACTGGAGTTGTCATCATCTTGTAGTTGCATTTCAATGTCCATGTCTTAGCAATAATGAGTTTTAATCAACATCCTTTATCATACACTGTTACACACAAATGTCCCAAACTAGATATATTTATTCTGGTGAATATTTATCCTCAGAACATGATGTCAGGTGAGGCAAAATGTTAGACATGTGGGAAAATAGCAGGTTTAATTAAAAATAGTCCAAAGTCATAGTCAAACACATGCAAATATATGAGTGAAACAAGATCACATGATCAACCAGAAAGAGATAATACAATACATGGCCAAAATATGACAAACAGGTCATACACAAAATTTTACTAATAGATGATACACAAAACTTAGTCAAGGTAACAAGAAACAGGTCATACATGGAATTAAACTAGTGAAGAATGAGGCTTAGTAATACACTGTTAACAAATAATACTTTGCAAAGAGTAAGAGAAAAGTAGCAGTTTATATACTAATCATATCCATTAATGATGATCAGGTGATTAGTACTATTACTCAAGGCTGATCTATGCTGAGGTCTTTGATTGGTTGCGTGAGTCACATGACTGTCCATGGAATTCTGGAAGTCCATGTGACAAACAGTGCCAAAGGGATGTGTGACACATGACTTGATGTTCAAGACTACTGAGATATTGTTACATGTGAGCTATGACTGCAAAGCATTGATCATCACACTGGCAGGTTTCTCAAAAATAAAAAATAAACTAGCAGCAATTTTACTAAAAATGTTGGTTAAAGTACATTGGCAGTAGTAGCTACAGTGTAGTGTTATTATATAAAGTTAATAATAAATAATATATAAAGATCTACTTTTGTGTGATAAAATTGTAATGCTCCACACCAGAGGTGAGTACTAATGAGTTACATTTACTCCGTTACATTTACTTGAGTAAGTTTTTGAAAAAAATATACTTCTAGGAGTAGTTTTATATCACTATACTTTTTACTTTTACTTGAGTAGATTTGTAAAGAAGAAACTGTACTCTTACTCCGCTACATTAGCCTACAATGAGCTCGTTACTTTTCTTTTTACCTCTTATGTATTCTACGCGTCATTATTTTTATCCCCCTCGCGTTTTATTTTAACAGAGAGAGTGACTGACTTCCAAAGGCTCTACCATGTGACTATGTTTCACCAATCAAATGTAGTCATGCAGTCCCATCACGTGACCATACTCAATCTCAGAAGCGGGACGGATTAGCTTTACAGTCGTAGCAAACGGATGAAAAATGTCAGAATCAGCGGTCGGCAATGCAGACGAGGAGGAACACCATTGGCCTCATACTGAAAGCATGTTTACCTTACAAAAAGCGCGAAACAGAAGCTACATTATGCAGGTATGGATCTACTCCACACCTTTCCTCACACCAAGAAGCTGTCACTCAAAGTCAACACAGGTCTTCCTGCAGCCTGTGAGAGACTTTTCAGTCATGTAGGACTCTTGTTCTCTGCTAAACGATCACAGCTTCACTGCAAGAGCCTTGAGAACCAACTACTGTTGAAGCTTAATAGTGACATCACTGAGTGATTCTTTGGTGAAATAGTTTGTTTCTGCTTGTTTTGTCACACACACACACACACACACACACACACACAGAGAGAGAGAGAGTGTTTATGAGAGTTTTATGGGCTGCCTTGTTTTACTTCTGCCTGCAGATCCTAATGGAAAAGTACAAAGGTTTGGAAATTTGTGTTACTTTTGCTTATTTATTTATTTATTTATTTTTTTAATTGAAGTACTTGGATTTACTTGGATTATTTTAATTTAAGATATTTTGTAATTAATTAATTTAAATGTACTTTATTGAATATATTAACTCTAATTTGCCTAAAGATGTATTTTTGTCTGTCTGATTGAATGCTTTTGTTAACAAATAAATCAGACGTTACTCAACAGTTACTCGGTCATGCGTGTAATTTGCGGGGGGGGGATAGGGGGGTTATGACCCCCCCCCAATAATCTGATCCAATCACTATAACCCCTCCAATAAAGTCACATAATTTCAATTTACAAAAACATCTTTCATGAATAACTTGTTAATTTTCTTTATTCATGATCAATTTTGGGTAAAATACTAGCATGTTTAATCATTTGGTAATGTAACCCCCCCTTTCCCCACAAAAATTTGGTATCATTCAACCCGCCAAGCAGCAGCGCTCGCAGTTTGCAGGGTTGCCAGGTTCGTGGTTTTCACGCCAGTCAGATTGGACTTGTTTGAAAATCCAGTCGCAGGTGAAAATTCAAGCGTAATAAAAAAAATAATCACTTATAAACAAAATATTAAGTTGTACACTCTTAGTTGTTTTGCCATTTGCTTCAAACCTGTGACAGACATTTTGGGCTAGTTTAAGCTTCTGAAGGACGGGTTTTAGACTGACTTTGGACTGGATATTTTTTGCTGGACCTGGCAACCCTGACCGTTTGCTTGCTTGTGTAATCAGCTGCTGGGGGAGTGAGTGTCTTAAGAAAAAACGAAAAGAGCACCAAAAAGTGGACAAAAAACATTTTTTAATTGTTGGTCAACAACACCGCCTTATAAAAAGCGGAAAAATAAAAATGAGGTAAATGTAAATGTATTGTTAGCTGATGATTGAATAACTATGCCGCTGTGTAACAGACACACTATGAATAAACGTTCAGGTATTTTAGCTAGCACCGTTAGCTAGCTCCGCATTTCCTAATTGTTTAAGGTGCAGAGTAAATACAAAGAAAGTTAAATAAATACATAGTAAAAGCATTACAATGTATTTCTAATACGGACGGTTAACCCAAAATTTCCTGAATCCTTTTAGAAAGGTAAATGATTTAATAAATAAATAAATAGGCAGACAGCTCAACCCTCCCAATGCTGGACCCAAAGTTACGCCCTTGTACTCGGTACTTGAGTAGTTTTTTCACCAAGCACTTTTTTACTCTTACTCAAGTAATTATTTGAATGACTACTTTTTACTTTTACTTGAGTCATATTATTATGAAGTAACAGTACTTTTACTTGAGTACAATTTTTGGCTACTCTACCCACCTCTGCTCCACACAGAATGATGCATGTCTATTGGGATTTAATCTCTGGCCTGAACAAGCACACCACACTATATAAACAAGAGTCATTGACCAAGACTCTACGTGTATACTAGTGCATCTTCAATAATGTGAATATAGTGAAAAAGTTCATCGTTGTTCATATTTTAATCCAAAACGGTAAACTGTCACATATTTTAATTCATTATAGATAAAGTGACATGTCAAGGATTTTTGTTTTAATGTTGATCAGTATGGCCTATAGTTAATGAAAATCAGAAATCCAAATTTGTAGTTTGAGTAAATTACTATACAAACAGTATAAATATTAAAACAATAAAGGCTTGAAATATGTGTATGTGTAATATAAAACTGACAGTGTAATTCTGTGAATTAAATTATGCACACAAATGAACTTTTTCATGATACTCTAATTCTTGGGGGTGCACTAGTATGTAACATGATTGAAATTGCATTTAATTCTGGATAAGAGCTCCTGTTAAATGCAGTAAATGTAAATGAATAACTGCATAGATGTAGATACCAAGAGCACGTCAGGCTATGCATGAAATTTCAACCTTCTTAGCTATTTTAGAGGAAGCCATTAATATTCTCCTTTCAAATTCAGAACAGGATCATCACTGAGTGAAAACAAAGCCGGCCACAAGGGAAGATCAACTTCTGAGAAAGAGGATAGCGGAGATGTTTCACTGGAGGACACTGCCAGAATACATGAACAAATGTCCCCACACAATATATCAATGGATATTGATGTAATGTTCAAATGTCCAGTTTATCTAATGCTTCCAACCCAAAAAGAAAAAAATCATCAAAAGAACATTCATATAATAATCAGAGATAAAGGTTTTTCACTGACAGTGAGTAAACTTCAATAATATTTAATAGCTTTCCAGTGGAGAAAAGGAGGAAGGAGGAAGCCCCTCCCCTCTGTCATTTTCTCTGTCTCTGTCTCTCTCTGTCTGTTTCTCTTTCTCTTTCTCTCTCTCTCTCTCTCTGTCTGTTTCTCTCTCTCTCTCTCTCTCTCTGTCTCTCTGTCTGTTTCTCTCTCTCTCTCTCTGTTTTTTTTTCTCTCTCTCTCTCTCTCTCTCTCTGTCTCTCTGTCTGTTTCTCTCTCTCTCTCTCTCTCTGTTTTTCTCTCTCTGTTTCTCTCTCTCTCTCTCTCTGTCTGTTTCTCTCTCTCTCTCTCTCTCTCTCTCTCACTCTCTCTCTCTCTAAGTTGTTTGTTCTATAAAGAACACAGTTGCTCAATACGTCAAAGCTCCAGCGGAACCTTCACTCCTCTTGAGTAACCTTGTTAATTGTTCTTATGTAAATGTGTAAGTGTGACCAAGCTGGGATTATTTAAAAAGGCTTTAAAATATATAAAAAATATGAAACTATGCACACTTTCACCGCATAATTTCCCTAGCACTGAAAGTAATACTAGTCATAAAAAAATAGTAGTGACTGTAACTCTGTATGAAAAGCTGCTGTAGTTCAATGTTAGTAAAAGTAGCCTTAGTAATGATGGCAAAAGTAGTGAAAGTAGCACTAGAAGTAGTGTAGTACTGCAAATAATAGTAGTGAAAGTTGTAGCAGTGCCATATTAGAGCAAATAGCCCTAGTAGCAAAATAGTTTTAGTGAAAGTAGTACTTATAGTGAATGGTGTAGTCATGTCATATTGGTATAAATAGTCATAATAGTGAAATAATAGTAGGAAAATATGTACTAGTGCTATATTAGTGTAGATCAGGGGTGGCCAACTCCAGTCCTGGAGAGTTCCTGCACAGTTTGGTGATCAACCTGATCAAACACAGCTGATTCAACTCAGCAGGCAATTAGCAGGTTTAACTGTAGTGTCAGAGCACAAAGATCACCAAACTGTGCTGGACACCGGCACTCCAGGACGGGAGTTGGCCACCCCTGGTGTAGATTGAGCTTGTAGTGAAGGCAATGAAGTAATGAAAGCTGTAGTAGTGTCATATCCATGAAAGTAGATCTACTAGTAACATCAATAGCAGTGAAAGTAGAACCAATAGTGAAATCTGTACAAGTGACATATTAGTGCAAATAGCACTTATAGTGAAAGTCTTAGTAGTCAAAGGTGTGCTAATGAAAATAGCCTGAGAAGTGAAAGCCAAAGTATTGAATGTAGCAATAGTATGAAAAGCCATACTAGTGAAAATAGCATTTGTAACCAAAGCTGAAGTAGTAAAAGTTATAATAGTGCTTTCTTAGAGAGAGCAGACTGATATGCAATGAGCTGAATGTATGCTTTTTTATATAACCAAACAGAAATGCTTTCCTTTATGAGCTGATGACATATGAAGTATGGGCCTTTGCAATGCCTGGAGTACACACACACACCTACACACACACAGGAGAGATGGTTATATTGAAATGTCAGTTCCTAGACAGATTTCAGTGAAATGGTCATTTGAGATATATTCAACACACGTACGCTCAGTGTGCTGCTCTGATAACATATTGCTGTCTGTGGGTTTCTTTTCTGCTTTGCTGACTGACTCATGCTCTGACATCATCACCGTGGGACGTCTGGACCAAATTACTGAAGTGAGTTTTTCTGACTGAAAACAGCACAGCACCCCGGCTCTCATCAATATGGAGCACTAAAACACAATAGTAGTGCCAGGAAACTGTGGTCTGCCCTTTGCTTTGTGAATATCAGCCTTCATGTTTATGATGTTATTCATATAAATGTTTATATGAATAAACTACCAGCTTCTGTTTATATTCAATAATAAAAAAACATTTTAAAACAACCATTTCAGAAAACTTTATTTTTTAAATTAGCTCTTAAAAACTGTTCGGTTCTGTTACTTTCCTTCCAGTAGGTCTGGGTTGGTTGGGCTGAGTTATGCAGGCCTAGAAATCAGGAGACAGGCAACAGGCAAAGAAAGTCTTTCTGAGTTTTACTGCATGTCCAAATACATTTAGCCATATATGGAGCATATGGAATATTATTTTATGTACAGTTTTATAGTACAATGTACAATGTGCAAATGTATAAATATTGCAATGATTATGTAGGCAAATAGAGTGATGTGCAAAAGTGTAGTGGTATTTAGTCCCCGAGAGTCAGACTGTGTCCATTAAGGAGTCTGACAGAATGAGGGATGAAACTGTTGGCTGAATGCTGCAGTATCTTCAACCAGAAGGGACCAGGGTGAAGAGACCATGTGATGGATGTGATGGGTCTTATACAATACTGACAGCTGGATGCAGTGCTTGTTGTAAATGTCTGCGAGAAATGGGAGAGAAACCCCAATGATCTTTTCAGCTATTCTCACTATACACTGGAGAGTCTTATGGGCAGATGCAGTGCAATTTCCAAACCAGAGAGTAATGCACTGCCCAGGATCAACTCTATGGATCCTCTGTAGAAGGTGGTTAGGATGGTGGTGGTGTCAGGTGAACTTTCTTCAGACTTCTTAGAAAGAAGAGATGCTGTTGGGATTTCTTACTTACGGAGCTGGAGTTGAGGGAGCAGGTGAGGTTCTCTGTCAGCTGAACACCAAGGAATTTGGTGATTCTGACAATCTCCACAGAGGAGCCATCAATGTCCAGTGGAGAGTGGTCTCTCTATGTTCTTTCAAAGTCAATAACCATCTATTTGATTTTGTCAACAGAGACAGGTTATTGACTATGCACCATTCCATTAATCATTCCACCTCCTCTCTGTAAACTGACTCATTATTCGCACTGATGAGACCCACCACAGTCATGTCATCTGCAAACTTGATGAAGTGATTATAGCTGTGCATTGTTTCACCATCATGAGTCAGTAAAGTGAACAGCAGTGGACTGAGCACACAGCCATGAGGAGGTCCAGTGCTCAGTATGGTGGTGCTGTAGCTGTTTGTACTGATTTGGTTTGACTAATGTCTCACACTCAAAACGTCCAGGATACAATTGCAGAGAGATGTGTTCAGTCTCAGTGAACTTAGTTTTCCAATCAGGTGCTGAGGTATGATGGTGTTGAATGCTGAGCTGAAGTCTATGAACAGCATTCTAATATGTGTCCTTGTCCATGTGAGTGAGTACCAGGTGAAGAGTGGTGGCTATGCCGTTGTCCTTAGAGTGATTGGGATGATACACAAACTGCAAAGGATCCATTGAATAGGAAAGCAGGGTCTTGATGTGCCTCAATATGAGCCCCTTGAAACACTTAATGATGATATTTGTTTATTTATATTTTACATAGTGCCCCAACTTTTTTGGAACTGAGGTTATACTCTATATTACTATCATCCATGCACCATAGGCTAATGTGTTTTGTTGTAATTCCACCAACAAATAAGTTCCTTTGTGTTCTTCTGCAGCCCCACCTACTAATGTATTGTTTTATAGCCCCTCCCACTTTGTTCTTTCACAATTCCCTCCAACATGTTCTTTTATAACCTTTCCCAGTGAATTCTTTAATCGTTCAACCCACTAATGTGTTCTTTCATTTTCACCCATTAATGTGTTCTTTTGTAGATCATGATGCAACATCACCATATCATCATTATCATCACCATTGTTATCACCACACTATCATCACCATCACCATCATTATCATAATAAAAACTGAACAAACTGAGCAAGCTTAAAAAATGTTGAACAGAGAGAGAAAAAAAGTTCTGGCATAACTGGACAGGGCAGATGGTACAGTGTCCATCTGGAGAGAGAGAGAGAGAGAGAGAGAGAGAGAGAGAGAGAGAGAGACAGACAAAATATGAGAGATGAGACAGAAAGCAAAAGACGAATGAGATATTAAGAGAGAGTTAGGGAAAGAGAGACAATCTTTAGTCTTTCAGCATCATTACAGTTTCAACGTCACATCTGTTATTGCAATGTTGTCAAATGTACACTGCTGCTTCATTACTACTCTTCAAGGAATAGTTCACCAAGAAATCATATTTACTGTATGACTATATGCTGCACTACACCTGCAAATTCAGCTACTTCCTTCACACTGTTGCTTTTGACACATCCAAATACAATCACTCATTTTTGCCAATCTGCAATTTTTTATCTATTTTCTCCATATTGAAGGAGACATTTATTGAACTATCCCACCTCTTCTCAATCTATGAATCCCATCACAGACTCTGCAGGTATTTATAGCCTGATCATACTCATGCAATGCCATCTGCAGGAGCCTGAAGTTAATACCACCTTAAACATGCAAGGTGACAAATTTTTTGTCGAGGGAGTTTATTTTCTCAAGCTGAATCTCTGGAGTCCCAATTGTTATTTAATGTAGAGCTGCAGTCACTGGCAAACACTAGAATTTAATAGAGAGCCACATAGAACTTTTTTGTTATTCATAATTTAATTCAGAAAGGTAAACTTCACATCTCTTATTTTTACCTGTAAAATGGCATATTTTTCAAGCTTTTTTGTTGTCATGTTGATCAGTATGACTTCTAGCTCATAAAAACCAGAAATTAATTTCACGTTTGAGTAAATTATTATTCAAACATCAACATTAAACAAAAAAAGCTTGCATTTTATATGGAATGAATGTAAAATATATGATTTACCTTTCTGAATAGTCAAATTATTGGAGATACACTAGTAGTTACCTAAACAGCCCAGTCATGTTGCTGAAAATCCATCGCATAATCTTCTCTGAAGCCACTCAAAGCTCAAGCAGATCTTAATGAAGGTCTCACAAACTAGTGGAAATGGTTTAGGACCCAGAATGACTTACTGTGAGCATTAACAATGAATAAAACCTCAACGTTACAGACATTTCAGACAGCAACAGGGCTGGAAGAAGACTGATCTTGGATTGGATTCCTCCAAATTAATGATGTTCATCATCACTAAAACGGATTCTAGATCAGCAAGTAGTGAATAATGCCACACTTCAAAAAGGTTCAGTGTTCTAGTAAAATAAAGACTGTGCACTTCTTTTACTGAATAATGTAAGCCATTCTATAAACGTTTAATCAGTCCCAAGATCAATACCTGAGAGAAGGACTCATAAAAGAATAATCTGTTCAGACTTACTGTCAGAACAAGACGAGGGATTTAATAACACATTTAACACTTAATAAATGTAATAGTGTTTAATAATGCATACAGTACACACACTGGATTCAAAATGAGATTCATCAATACACACAATAATCACACTCAGTTTATTTCTGTGTATTCTTTCCCTTTATTATTGTTTTCTCTCTCTCTCTCTCTCTCTCTCTCTCTCTCTCTCTCTCTCTCTCTCTCTCTCTCTCTCTCTCTCTCTCTCAACTTGTCTCTATTCTTTATCTATCTGTTTTTCATCTCCCTTGAAATAGAAAGTATTCAAATGAATCTGATTATTACCCTATATGTGTGTGAGACACAGAGCAAGAAACAGACAGAGGGACAGAAAGAAAGAGAGAAACAGAGAGAGATAGAGAGAAGGAGCACAAGATGGTGGAGAAACAGACATTCAGAGAGAGGGAGAGACAGTGAGACAGGAAAGAGAGATAATGAGAAATATAACCTCAGTGACTGCCATTAATAAAGTACACAAAATATGCAGCAAAATTCTTAGCAAAATCATGTCTTGTCAAATGTGTAACACAGTTTTGAATAGATAGAACAAAACTATTGTAAGATAAATGGGCGTGGCTAAACTGCAGTAGACTGAATGGGCGTAGCTAAATTGCAGTAGACTGAATGGGCGTAGCTAAACTGCAGTAGACTGAATGGGCGTAGCAAAATGGCAGTAGACTGAATGGGCGTGGCTAGACTGCAGTAGACTGAATGGATGTTGTTAAACTGCATTAGACTGAATTTATGTAGGTAAACTGCAGCAGACAGACTGCACATGACTAAACTACAGTAGACTTAATGGACGTGGCTAAACTGGTGAAGTTTATAACATGTTCTGTAGGACTATATTAAAGGTACTACTGAAACATTGTGCTGAGATCAGGGAGACAGCAGCTGACTGTGATCTCTCTCTGAAGTGATGCCCTGTCTTGTTTTCTTCTCCTGTGTTTTCTTTCTGCTCTTGTTTCTTTTCTCATTCTCTCCTTTTTCACTCTTTGAACAGACTGCAGGAGCCAATTAAGCCATACCGTCACTTATCTGAGCGCTCTCTCCAGGACAGAACTGGGTTACATTTCATCTCGCCATGTGTATGTGTGTAGGTACAATACAGGGAGATTCCAGCCTGTATGAGGGGCTTGAGGAAACTCACTCTACTAAAACATACAGAAGCATGTAGTGCATATAATGGCAGCATTGGGAGCTGATTGGTATATAAACAGCGGTGCTTGAAAGTTTGTGAACCTGTTAACTTTTTTTTATTTTATATTTCTGCATATATATATATATATATATAT
>BRDA01041221.1:14389-26247 GCA_036984385.1 Crenuchus spilurus
TATATATATATATATATATATATAATATATATATATATATATATATATATATATATATATATATATATATATATATATATATATATATATATATATATGTAAAACCTAAACCATCATAAGATTTTCACACAAGCCCTAAAAGTAGATAACGAGAACCCAGTTAAACAAATGAGACAAAAATATTACACTTTACTTTCATTTATTTATTGGAGAAATTATTCAATATGACATATATGTGACATATATATGAACCTTTAGGATTAGCACTTAATTTGAATGTGAAATCAGTCATCCCAATCAATGGGATGACAATCAAGTGTGAGTGGGCACCAGTGATCTATCAAAGTCTGCACTTCACAACACACAGTTGTGGAAGTGTAGCATGGCATGAACAAAGGAGATTTCCGAGGACCTCAGAAAAAGATTTATTGATGGTCATCAGGTTGTAAAAGGTTACAAAACCATCTCTAATGGACACCAATTGACTGTCTGATGGATTGTGTACAAATGGACTAAATTCAAGATCATTGTTACCCTCCTCGTGAAAGGTCAACAAAAAGAGATCACTGAAAGAGCAAGGCGTGTAATATTCTGTGAGGTCACAAAGGACCCCAGCTTACCTTCTAAGCACCTGAAGGCCTCTCTCACATTGGCTAATGTTAATGTTCATGAGTCCGCCAACAGGAGAACACTGAACAACAATGGTGTGCATATCAGGGTTGTAAGGAGAAAATCACTGCACTCCAAAAAGAACATTGCTGCTCACTTGCAGTTCCCATCTGTGAAACGGGGTGGTGGTAGTATCATGGTTTGGGCCTGTTTTGTTGCATCTGGGCCAGGATGGCTTGCCATCATTGATGAAACATTGAATTCTGAATTATATCAGAGACCTCTAAAGGAAAATGTCAGGACAACTGTCCATGAATGGAATCTCAATAGAATGTGGGTCATGCAGCAAGACAATGACTCTAAGTACACAAGCTGTTCTACGAAACAATGGTTAAAGAACAGTTACCTGAAAACATTTAATGGCATTTATTGCTGCAAAGGAGGGTCACACCAGATATTCAAACCAAAGGTTCACATAATTTTGCCACTCACAAATATGTCATATTGGATCATTTTCCTCAATAAATAAATAATCAAGTCTAATATTTTTGTCTCATTTGTTGAACTGGGATCTCTTTATCTACTTTTAGGACTTGTGAGTCTGAGAAAATCTGATGATGTTTTAGGTCATATTTATGCAGAAATATAGAAAAGTCTAAAGGGTTCACAACCTTTCAGTGTACATTCCCCAAGCAAGGTTTATTCTATCTTGCCTCACAAATATATATTTTCATCAGGCCAACTTTTTTACCAGAATAACAAAACAAAACATAGTATCACAAAATGTTGCTTTGCATAAAGGTCAACGGTCAGAAAAGTGTTATTCCACATGCTGCGTTCAAACTACTGACCCTGATCTACCCAGGGAATAGTAATGGAGTACAGAGTAAATCTGCAATCAGGGAAAGCAATAGACTGCCAGAAAAATAAAGGTTCTGTTCTAAATAATAAAATAACCCATATCCTAAATAACCCATAAGAACATTAAACACAAAATAGTATTATAATTTACATTTAGTGCAAAATGGCTATTACACAGTCCGGTCTGTCTTGGTTTGTTCTGTCCTAGTGTTGGTTGTATATGTTTTTGCCCTTTTCAGTTGTCATAATTTTAGATCAATTTATCTTATTAATCTTAATTAATCTTATTTTAGATTATTTTATTGTGTAGCACTCAAATAAGTCAACAGATCCAAAGTCACTAATGTAAGCAGGACGTTTGCATATTGCTAATTGTTGGGGCATAAAATTCCATTATGTGTTACCTAGTGGCTCATAGCTTCACTTTCAGCAATCCTAGCTGCTCCACAAAAGCATCTGGACAGCATAATAACATCTGGATACAGCATAATTGGTTCTTTAATGACATCTGGACTTGCTGGAATTTCAGAACTGAATAATAAGAGTCAGAATGGTTGCTTGTGCCATGCAAATGAAGTAGCAACATAGTAAATCTGTGCTGTATCTGATTGACTAGTGGCTGTCCATCAGGGGAGAAAAGTCCGAGCCTCTTTAGTCAATATTTAAATTCCTATTAATTTAATGTATCTGAGTAGTAAAATAATAAATGTTAAAAAATATTTTGAAATATTCTTAACCATGTCCTGCTAGCAAACAGAGATTTAACACTCAGCACAAACAAGACAGAAAATCAGTAAAAATACCTACACTAATCATTTATGAAACTATTCTTATATTTTCAGATTATCATATTTTCAGCTCACAGGTACTCTATAGGCTAACAATTTCTGAAAATAAGTCTTAATAGCTTACCTTTTAAACAGTCTGTACATGCAAAACATTCAAAACAACTCTACATGCTAAGTTGAACAATAAATGGCCAAATCCATCAATACATTCAAATTCTGTTAGCCCTTACATGTTAAATGATGACATATTTGAGTATTGTAGGTTTTGCTGAACCTAACATGAGGTGTGAGCTGCAGTTACTTTAATATAAAAGATTTTCAGATATTTTAATGAGTTGGGTAACTATATGTCTAATAGTTAGAAAAGACTGTAGTAGATAGACTGTCCAAACCAAATCATCATATAGACTCTTATAAACTGAACAATACAGATACATACCATACAGAGCCTACATTCAGCCTCTTGACAATAAAATGACCAATTAGAATGTGTCCAGAATGATCTTTTAGATAAAATGGCCAATCAAAATCAGTGTACAGCCTACTATAGTAGATAAACAGACCAATCAGATGCAGTATACAGACACCTCTTGTAGGTAAACTGACCAAGACAAAAAAACAAAGCAATGTGGTGGTTAAACAACCACTTCTGCATAAAAAGCCCTTCAAAATTCTAAATAAAATTGCTGCAAATCTACAAATTTTCATATTATAAACAAATTCACTTTGAGAATTACTAACTCATCAGCAAAACAAATACACCCAAACTTTCATTTTTTTTTTTTTAGCAATTCTTCCCCCAAATTCATGGATGTACAGTGCAAACAAGAATGACCCTGAAGAGTGAGAACTTATTTTTCAGCAACTTTTATTCAAATGTTCCTGATACAACTTAAATGGTGCAACAATTGGGGGAAACAAGAAATACAAACAAGAAACTGGTGAAAACAAAGTATTCAGGCTTGTTAACTCCACTACATACTCTTCCCCTGACCCCTGTCCTTTGCATGAATACAAAAGCCACTGGGTTATGATAGGCTGGAAAAGTGTTGTGTTGTTCTATAAGAGCCACATTATTTGATATAAAAAGCCAGGGTTGTATACCAGCACAAGGTGATTTTCCAGCATGCACACAGAATAGACAGCTAGCAGACTGAGCAGACATATCTGTTAAATTTACAAAAGTGCACTGTACTGCAAAAGTCCATTTACAGTGGATATGGGGAGTTGTTGACCACAACTAAGGACATCATTGGCCAATGGAAGGAATAATTTTAAGATTTTCTCAATCCCACCTACACATCTTCAAAAGAAGAAGCAGAGGCTGTGGATCTTGGGGGGACTTGCTCATCACTTGGGCCCAGGTGGCTGAGAGAGTTAACTGTTTTGAGAAATCCTGTGAAATTTTATCCTAGAAACATACAAAAACATACACACACACACACACACATATATCGCTTGAATCAAAAATATATTTCTAGATATTTGTGAGAGGAGCTTAAATAAGCAGACATGCGTATGTGAGAGTGAAGAGAGATGTGCATTTTTCCCTGTCAAAATGACATGGTCTGTCATTCATATGATTATGACATAGTAATTTTGGACATACCATTGGTTGGATTACCAGCCATGGAAAGTGTGGAATCTGAACCAAACAAAGATCTCCCATCGGAGATTAACCTGAATTATAGACCTGTCCCTGAGTTTCACACCTATATCGTGAATATTCAATGCAGGGTTAGTGGAATGAAAACAGAGTAACTCACATTTGTTAAGCTTTAGAAATAAAACCACATACATTTCTAAAAACTGAAATGACCAGTGTGTAGCCAACACCTCTGTTTATTCAGTTCAGAGCTCAAAAGTCTTGGCTAGAAATGTTTAGAGTGTTTTTTTTCTAAATATATCAGCACATCTGAAAACAAGTTTTTGTAAAGTCTAAGTTTAGAGCAGATTTAATCACAATGTAGATTTTTCACATTCTTACTCTTTTGACATTGTTGTGTTTGAGTTTGGGCTGAACAAAAGCCTGTGTAACACTTTGGGGAAAAATATTTTACATTGGTGTAATTTGTAAAAAAAAAAAAAAAAACGAAAAAGAAAAGAAAGTTAAACCATGTCAGAATACATCATAGTGTCTGAAACACCCTCAGACTCCAGGGATTTAAAAAACTCCTTGGTGGCAGGGCCCATGAGTTGATGAGATCTGTCAGGGGTTTCTCAAGGCTCTGGATGTTGCAACGCTGTTTTGGCTGACACATCTTTGCAACATTGTGTGTAAATTGGGGGCATTGCCCGTAGATTGCCAGATGGGTGTGATGGTCTCCATTTTTAAGAAAGTTGGCTGGAGGGTGTGTTCCAATTATAGTGGAATCACACTCCTCAGCCCCCTGGGAAAGTCTGTTTAGGGGCACTGTAGAAAAGAGTCGTTTGGTAGTTGAACCTCAATTTCAGGAGGAGCAATGTTGGTTCCATCCTGATCATGAAATATTTTACCAGCTCTTTAATCTTGCTAGGATCTTGAAGGATGCATTGAAGTTTGCTCAACCAATCCAACACATGTGCTTTGTGGAATTGGTGAAGGCATTTGACCATGTCCTTCAGGGTATCCTGTGGGGGGTGCTCCAGGAATATGGGGTACTGGGCATGTTGTTAAGGGCTATCCAGTTCCTATACAATGGAGCAAGAGCTTGGTCTGCATCGCCAGCAGTAAATCATACTGGCTGGAGTTGACAGGACTTCCTTTTGTCACCAATTCTGTTCATAATTTTTCTGGACAGAATTTCTTGACACAGCCAAGTGATGAAAGGTGTCTGGTTTGGTGGCCTCAGGATTCTGCATCTGCTTTTTGCAGATAATATGATCCAGCTGTCTTCATTAAACCAGGACCTCCAGCTCTCCAGTAGAGTGTGAAGTAGCTGGGATGAGAATCATCATCTTCAAATCAGAGACGAAGGTACTCAGCCGGAAAAACATGTAGTGCTCTCTCCAGGTTAGAAGGTCTCCCTGCCTCAAGTGGAGGAGTTTAAGTATCTTGAGGTTTTGTTCATGAGTGAGGGTAAGAAGTGGGAGGTTGATACGCACATCAGTGCAACATCTGCAGTGATGCAGAATCTGTACCAGTCTATATTGGTGAAGAGAGAGATGAGTCAAAAAGCAAAGCTCTATGTTTATTGGCCGGCCTATGTTCTAACACTCACCTTTGGTCATGAGCTTTGGGTAGTGACTGAAAGAATGAGATTGTGGATGCAAGCAGCTCAAATGAGCTTTCTTCAGGTGTCTGGGCTCTCCCTTAGAGTTTGAAGAGTTTGGACATTTGGGAAAGACTCCAGCTACTGCTCTTCCATATCAAGAGGAACCAACTGAGGTGATTTGGGCACCTGCTTAGGATGCCTTTCTGATGGAAGTAGATCCAGGGGAAGATGCAGGACTGGAGAGATTCTATCTCTGTGTAGGCCTGGGAATACCTTATAATTCTCCCATAGGAGCTAGACGTGGTGGCTGGGGAGAGGGATGTTTGGTTCAATTTGCTTGTGTTACTACTTCTGTGACCTGGACCCAGATAAATGTAAGATGCTGGATGGATGAATGCAAGGATGGATGGACAAAAGTACAATTGACTAAAGGTTTGAGGTAGTTTTCATCATTAATATCTTAGGCCTACCTTACACCTATCGACTTTCACATGATTTTACAGTCGCAGACAAATTTTCAAAGTCGTGAGAGTCATGAGAGTCTTGCTAGAATGGAGTTGCAGTCGCATCATCTCGATCGTTAACTGTAAGGTGGTCAGGACTGAAAGTTTTAGTCAGTCTCTTTTGCGTCGAGGCATTCCGATAAAATCAAACATGTTTAATATTATCGAAAGTCGTAAGAGTTGACTCGAGCAAATAGTGACGTGAACACAGTCAGGAACCAATAGGAGAGCTACGGGAAGCCGCAAAGGCAAGTATATGAATGCTTGGCAGGTAAATATCTTTAGAGAGCTAGGAAACTGCGGTTCTCCTGGACTGTAGAAAAGGAGGAGAACCTATTGGAGCTGTGGAGCAAGCAAGAGTTTTACACGACAGAGGCGAAAAAGGAAAAAAGTGGACAAATTGCTGAAGCCCTCGAAATCCCAGGTGGTTTGCTATGCTAAAGCTAACTAGCAAACTAAACACTACTGAATGGGGCTATTTAACGAGAATTTTAATCTTAAAAGTTATTGTTTTCCCCAACAGCTTGAAGAAAATGAGGAGCATGCAGACACACAGGCCCAGGAATGTATGGATGTGAATCCAATGTTGACAGTATTTTGAGCTCTGATAGCACTGTATTTGTAATGCATGTTACTATATTTAGATTTTGCACTACGTTGTCTTATTGTGTGTTGAGTTATTTTTGATACAACGAAAGCTTTAATAAATACACATTTTGCAATAATTCTGCTCTTTATTGCATTAATTCTATATAAAACGAAAGCAGATGGGAAATAATCTCAAAATAAATCTAGTTGCAGTCTTTAAATTAGTGACCCTGCAAGATCCAGTTTTTCCAAAATCTTAAGACTGTGACTAGACTGTGACTAAAAAGTCTGTAGATTTAGATTTGTGACTAAAAAGTTTGTAGGTGTATGGTAGGCTTTAATGGTTTCACATAGCCAACAACAAATTTAGATTAAAACACAGCCTTTGGCTTAAGTCTCAGATGTTTCTCTTTAAAAAGTCTTCAGCAATCTCACATGTCTTACTACAGATCTCAATCAAGTCTCACATTGTGCTCAAATAATAAGACTCGTGTTTACTAAAGACAGGTGTCTCAATATAAACTCAAAAAATTCTCAACCTTTATTAAGAGTCTTCTTAGTTCTGATGCTGCAAATGATTTATAATGTTTCTCTAGGCCAGACACATCTCATGTTCCTTTTTATTCTCATGCTACTTCTCCTAAGGAAGTGGAATCTCCATGAAGCCATCAAAGAGCAGCATTTGAGCAATAAAATTTAATTTGTATACAGCTATCTACAGAAAATCACTAGAAAAAATCTACCGCAGTCCTGACATGACCTCAAACCGTAATCACACTTCCACCACTCTGCAGCTCTTTGTCTAGAAATTGAGGCTAAAGGTGTTCTGGGTAAGATTCCACAAAGAAATAGGGCTTTATAAATTCCACAGTTGTAGAGAGCAAGTCGACTTCTTTTAAGAGAATGTTTGAGTTAGAACTTTCCAATTCACCTTTTCCCACCTGGCCTGTTCACTTGTACTGTTTCTACCAAAGCAAAGCACACTGCCAATGTGATCAGCATCCACACTGACTTTGAAAAGTCAAGCTAATTATGCTCTCAAGTTGCTGTTAAATAGCAGAGTTATTTTAGCTTGCCAACACTCTGCGAGTGCACAAACATTGAAAATGGCCAACTTTGAATCAAAGGAGATCATCCAACATCCTAAACAATGTTCACTTGTCTGAGACCTTCATTAACATCTGAATGAGGTTTGAGTGGAAAGCTTTATTGATATATTTGTGAAGAAGGCCCTAGGCTATTTAGGTGACTATTACGTTCTAGTGTTTGTTAGCAACATTAGCCTTGGATCTCCAGTTCTAAACTAAATAAGTAAAAACTGGACTCCAAACATGTCTTGGCTGGTAGATGAAATCTGGGCTAAGTAGAAAAAAGGGTAAATATGATTTCTTTGTGAAGAGGTAGGGTACTCTCCGTGACCCTGACCAGGATTAAGCAGATATGATAACGGATGGATAGAGGGATTATTTCTGTGTGAACTTTTAAGTTTCTCAAATTCAGGAGGTTGTTCTCCAGGCTGAACTTTGCTTTTTACTCAGGGAGATGTTACTCAGTCTAGGCACGGCTGAAGTCTGAGATGGTCTGGCTGCTACAGTCTGTTCAGCATGCCTGCAGTAGTCTGTTCAAATCTATTCCAGTGCTGGGTTCCAACACCATACTGCGTCTCTCCACTCAGAGATTCTGCTCAGGACAGACACATTACCCAGCATGCCCTAAGGGAGAACACTGGAGCAGATGCTAAAAGACTGGCAAATGAAAAACAAAAGATATAACCAATTTACACACACACATATGTGCACACACACACACACACACACACACTAAACTGGGACGGATGCCGATGGCCACAGGGGAACATTCGACAACACATTTATATCAGCTTCATGTGAAAGTGGGTCACTGTGTGTGTGTGTGTGTTTGGACAGTTCTGGAACCAGTTTCTATCCATTTTCAGCACCTGAACTGTTACACAACTTTAACAAGCCAGAGAAGCAATTACTCCTAATCTTCAGGAGTGACAGAGATAGAGAGAGAGAGAGAGAGAGAGAGAGGGAGAGAGAGAGAGGGAGAGGAAAATGATAGAGAGACAGATACATTCAGAGAGAGAGAGAGAGAGAGAGAGAGAGAGAGAGAACAATAGAGAGAGGGGAGAGTCAGAGGGAGAGAGTTAGATACAGAGAGAGACAGAAAGATAGAAGGAGAGACAAAGAAAGACACAACTAGATAGAGAGAGTTAGAGATACAGATTAATACAGAGAAAGATATACAGAAAGAAAGAAAGAGAGAAAGCCAGATACAGTGAGAGAGAGAGAGAGAGAGAGAGAGAGAGAGAGAGAGAGAGAGAGAGAGAGAGAGAGATACTAAAAAGCAATATTCAGTTTATTTCTCTTTTAATAATATGACTTCTCAGCACTTTACTGTATGTGTGTGATGTGGTGTAAAGTGCCCAGCATATTATTGGTGCTCAACTGCCAGCCATTGAACAGCTTCACTGCAACAGATGTCTACGCAGAGCACATAACATCCTCAAGGACTCCTCACACCCAAACCACAAACTGTCCACCCTCCTTCCATCTGGGAGGAGATACACAATCATTCGCACCAGAACCAGCAGGTCCAGGTCCAGATTCTTCCCTAATTCTATCACATTTATGAACTCTACCCTCACCATTAACACTGTGACATTTCTCATTGACACATTATATTCTCAATGCTGCTGTTTCACTTACATCTTTAGATGTTGTATATTCAACATTTCATAGTCTCTTTAATCTATATTTTATCTGCTACGTTTCAGCTTCTTTATTTTCTAATCTAAATATACACTTAATCTGTACACACTGTACATTGTATATAACCAATACCCACTGCAGTCTTCACTACCATAGCCATGTTATTTATGACTGACAATGTTATTTATATTTATGCATATACAAATTATGCATAAATATATTTATGCATTGCATTTTGCAGTATGTTAATTTGCACTATTGCTAATATTTGCATTTCTAGTAGATGCTAAACTGTATTTTGTTGCTGTGTATTTTGTACTATGCAACAACAATAACATTCTATCTATCCATCTATCTTGATGTGTAAACATATGATTTATGAACACCAAATGGTTTGTTTCACAAATGGAAATCTTACACAGCACCGGCCTTTTCTGGTTCCTCTTATTAATGAATTACATCACAATCTGCTACAAGTATGTTCTCTAACTAAAGGTACTGAAGGGTTCCGCTCCAGTGATAGGACAGGTACTGACCCAGTGACCCACTACATTTTTTTTCTTCTGATATTGTAGACGGCTCTGATATTCTCTTCCTTCCTGTTTATTTTCCCCCTGTGTGTGGAAGGTTACTGTCTGTTCTGGAGTGTAAATGTTACAGTTAGACAGTTTGTTGGTGGCATTTAGAAGGACTCTGTGATATTTACAAAGATTAGAGCCTCTCTCTCTCTCTCTCTCTCTCTCTCACTCACACTCACACACACACACACACACAGTCTACATCACTGTGGGAATATTCCCTCTGCCTCAGTTACTGTACATCACTAAATACTGCAGCTACAGTTTGATTATATTGGTCTGCAGTAGGTGACTTGATGATTTGCACATTAGCCTCTCAGTTGTTGTCTCTGGTTCTCTGGTGTGTGACCACTGCCCAGCAATGGATTGGCGCCATGTTCTAGGTTTGGCTAGAATAGTGTACTGCCCTTCCATGACCCTGAACTGGATTAAGTGGTTAAAAAGATGGATGGATGGTCTGCAGTACAGTCTGGTCTCAGACTCAAGACACCCCAATACATCAGACTCAGCTACTATTCTCACCTACATTTAATTTGTCATTTATTTATACATGTATTTGTCAGTTTTTGTTTCTAGTGGTCACCACAAACTGATACATACTAGTAAAAACCAAATTATCATATCTGGTTGGTCTAATTTAGCCAACTGGACTTAGAAATGGTCAGTAGTTGACTTACTGAGAGTGGATATTGGTTGAATTCATCATGTAAAGTTTCAGTAACACTTTATAATAGCTTTCATTAATAAGCCATTAACTAATGATTAACAACTGTGAACAAATCATTAGTTCATGAGAATTTGAACATGAACAAATGTTTATAAATGACAGTTCATGTAGTTACTAAGGATTGTATTCATTTTTGCAAATGATAACAAATCATTAGTAAATCATTAGTAAATCATTTGTTAATGAAATTCTCATGAACTAATGATTTGTTCACAGTTATTAATCATTAGTTAATGAGCTATTAATGAAAGTTATTATAAAGTGTTACCAAAGTTTCTTCCATTTACAAGTAAAAGTGTTGCTGAACTCTGGGTTGCAACATAAACCAGCAAATAAACTGAAAGGTGTATTGAACTTGGTGATTCAGTGACTGGATTCTATGTAAATTGTCTGATATTGGTAAGTGAATATATTTTCAAAACACCGGTTTAAATGTCCTCAAAGAAATAAGCAGAACCTGTAGAAAAGTTGTGTTTTTGCCTGAGGTTTATGCACTCTTTCTCCAACTTCTGGTCAATGCCCATGTCCACACAGACAATCATTGGGCTTAGTGGAAAAATCAGTCCATTATTTTGTCAGGAGATCCATTAGGGAACAAGCAGCACCAGCACTTTTTGGTGTCATTGTTGATGTTGCTCAAGACTTTGGTAAACTTGAGTTGTCAATGTCATCAGGTTCTAGATCATGAGTTGCCTGACAGCAGAGAGATGAAGCAGATCAACAAACAATACAAAACAATATCTTTCAGTAACTGAAGCCAAAATATCTCCATCATCTTGTCAAATTTCAAGTCAGAATCTGAGAGACCAAAGTCAAAGTCAGGCCTTCTCTTCATTCAGGTGCACCTTCCTCTTCCAACAGTTATTCTACAGTTATTGTTTGAAACTAATAAAAAGATGCTAAAGCTTTGGTTCACTCTAGCTTGGTTTAATTACTGCTCTGTTGTCAGCAAATGCTGATTAAAAGAATAAAATAGATAGAATGTTATGAGTGTTGTAAGAAGAAGGAGGGATGCCACACAGTGGTAAAAATGGCCTTGTCCCAACTTTTTTGGGATTTGTTGACGCCATGAAATTTTGAAACAACATTTTTTCCTTAAAATGATACATTCTCTCAGTTTAAACTTTTGATCTATGATTTGTGTTCTATTCTGAATAAAATATGAGATGTTGGCACCTCCACATCATTGCATTCAGTTTTTATTCACAATTTGTTTAGTGTCCCAACTTTTTTGGAATCCAGTTTGTACATTAATAATGTTCTGAGAACATTCTGAAA
>BRDA01041221.1:26257-44775 GCA_036984385.1 Crenuchus spilurus
GACTTACTTCTCTTCCGGACTGAAACTGAAACCAGAGAGTCTAAGACTGAACTTTAAACTGTTCTACTACCTCTATAAAACCGAAGTCAATGACTTTCTATAACAAAACATAACAAACAACTAGACGAAGTAGAGAGACGACAGTCCGTTGAGTACTAGATCTTGGACTACTGTAACTGTTGAGTTCAAATGGTTTCAGAACTCGTTGTAGTTGTTACTGTGGTTTTTCACGACCACGACGAACAAGGGATTACCTAGAGGACTGTTTTATTACCTGACTCTGAAGCCAAAATATCTCCATCATCTTGTCAAATTTCAAGTCAGAATCTGAGAGACCAAAGTCAAAGTCAGGTCTTCTCTTCATTCAGGTGCACCGTCCTCTTCCAACAGTTATTTTACAGTTATTGTTTGAAACTAATAAAAAGATGCTAAAGCTTTGGTTCACTCTAGCTTGGTTTAATTACTGCTCTGTTGTCAGCAAATGCTGATTAAAAGAATAAAATAGATAGAATGTTATGAGTGTTGTAAGAAGAAGGAGGGATGCCACACAGTGGTAAAAATGGCCTTGTCCCAACTTTTTTGGGATTTGTTGACGCCATGAAATTTTGAAACAACATTTTTTCCTTAAAATGATACATTCTCTCAGTTTAAACTTTTGATCTATGATTTGTGTTCTATTCTGAATAAAATATGAGATGTTGGCACCTCCACATCATTGCATTCAGTTTTTATTCACAATTTGTTTAGTGTCCCAACTTTTTTGGAATCCAGTTTGTACATTAATAATGTTCTGAGAACATTCTGAAAATGTGTGACATATTGATGGGTTGCATGACAATGTTTTTAGAATGTTTCTCACAGAACACACCCACATTACATAAATAAAAATCTTTGGACAAAATTTTATTGAAACGCCCTGCAAGTGAAAGTGTGATGTGGTGTGATCCTAGACATCTAGTTATTGTTTTCTACTTCCATTGCAAACTTGACTCAGTAATGCTGATTTCTCCTCTTCAACATTTGAAGGATCTGACCCTTTCTAACCCAGGATGCCACCAAGGTGTTTGTCCAGTCTCTCGCCATCTCAAGACATGACTGCTGCAACTTGCTCCTGGCTGGTTTTTCTATGAGAGTCATCAGGTCAAAAAGCTGCTGCTCGACTGGTCTTCCATCAACCCAAATTCTCCCACGTCACACCACTGCTGCATTTGCTTCACTGGTTTCCTGTAGCTGCTTGCATCAGATTCAAAACCCTGATGCTTGCCTACAAAGACAGAAATGGACCAGCACCTCCATACCTAATGGAAATGGTCAAGTCTTGAGTGGCACCTCGAACCCTTTGAGCTTCTAGTATGGCTCTGCTTGACCCACCATCCTTCAAGACACGTGGCAGATTTGGAAGACTAGCATCAAGACTCTACTCCGTCCTTGCACTCTGTGGTGGAACAAACTCCCACTGGCTGTTTGAAAAGCAGAGTCCCTCACATTCTTCAAACGAAGACTGTAGACCCATCTCCTTGTGAAGCGCTTAAGTGAGCACTAATTTACATCTCCTATTGTAATGCATTGTAATGCTCTTATGTATAATTGTATATGTTTATCTCTTTCTAGGTATTAGTGATGGTTTTGTTCCAACAGTGTCTGAACTGAAAAGTAGTTTGGACTCTAACCTGTCTGTACTAGCTGAGAGTATTATCTTAATGAAAACAAAGCATTGTTGTATGTCGCTGTGGAGCATCTGCCAAATTCTGTAAATGTAAATGCAAATGGCTCCCTAAACCATCACCGAAAACTTCACACTAGTCCTCAATTAGCTTGTGTTGTGTGCCTCTCCACTCTTCCTCCAGACTCTGGGACCTTGATTTTAGAAATTAAATGCAAAATTTACGTTCAGTGATGGTTTGGGGAGCCAAGTCATCTGCTGGTGTTGGTCTATTGTGCCAGTGTCAGAGCAGGAAACAGAGCAGTGTCAGAGCAGGAAAGTACATATATTTTCTCTCTCCCTCCCTCCACTTTCTCTCTTTACCATTGTCTTACTTTTTGTACTGTCTCTTTTTCTCTTTCTTTCTTTCATTGTCTTTTTTTCTCTTCATATTTATGACTATTTTTTCCTCTAACCACTCTCTATTGATCTCCTTCTCTGACTTTGACTATTTTTTTCTGTCTCACCACCATATTGTTCTCTCTCTCCACTCTTTATCATTGTCTCTTTTTTCTCTTCACTATCTTCCCTCTTTCCTCACCATCAGGCTCTTTCTCTCTCCAATCTCTGACTATGACTCTCTCTCAATCTCTCCCCAATCTCTCGCTCTCTCAATATTTCTCTTTCCACTCTCTGACTGTGACACTCTCTCTTGATCCCTCACCAGTTCTCTCTCTCTCTCTCTCTCTCTCTCTCCCTTTCTCTCTCTCCCTGACTGCTCATTAGGGAGGAAAAGCATTTCCTATTGGGATATGAAGTCAGCAGTTGGTGTCAGAGAGGTGACGGCATGCACCATCTCTCTCTCTCTCTCTCTCTCTCTCTCTCTCTCTTTCTCTCTCTCTTTCTCTCTCACTCACACAGACACAGAGAGAGAGAGAGAGAGAGCCCATCCCTGCAATTCATGCCTAATAGGTTTTCACTTGCATGTTCATCTCTAGTTTTTTACTCATTTTCTCCCTCGTTTCTCATTTTTCTTCTTCAGTTTATCCTCTTCAATGACATGGACAGCAAGAGTCAAAAAGAAAGAAGGAGTGTGAAAATTAAAAGAGAGAGCAAAGAGCAAGAGGGAGGAAAGGAGGGATGGAGAGAGGGAGAGGAAATAAAGAAGGGGGAGAGAGGGGTGATGTTTTATTCATGTTAGCGCTTTTGCTCCAGAGAGAGCCCAGTGCAAAAAGCTGAAAAGAAGTATAGAGGGAAAAGAGGAAAAGTCATAAATCTGTAATGAAAAGCTTTTATGAAACACTGCTGCTGTCACCGAGACAGTGTAGGCCTTGACGTTCATCAGCAGCAACAAAAATACAGACCCCACTGAGGCCGAATTGATCCAATATTCACCAACACACATACACATGCACACAGCATCAAACAGTACCGGTCAGTACCGAAACAGCATCAGTCACTGCTGCAAAAGCTCCATTCAGAGCTGAAACAGTGTCAGTCACAGTTGATGTCGCACAAGTAGGAGATGAACGAGCACAGTCAGAGCTGAAACAGTGTCAGTCACAGCCAGTGATGTAACAGTAGGAGCTGAAAGAGCATCAGTCAGAGCTGAAACAGTGTCAGTCACAGTCAGTGATGCACCAGTAGGAGCTGAAAGCGTATCAGTCAGAGCCGAAATAGTGTTAGTCACAGTCAGTGATGCACCAGTAGGAGCTGAAAGAGCATCAGTCAGAGCCGAAACAGTGTTAGTCACAGTCAGTGATGCACCAGTAGGAGCTGAAAGCGCCACAGTCAGAGCTGAAACAGTGTCAGTCACAGCCAGTGATGTAACAGTAGGAGCTGAAAGAGCATCAGTCAGAGCTGAAACAGTGTCAGTCACAGCCAGTGATGCACCAGTAGGAGCTGAAAGCGCATCAGTCAGAGCCGAAACAGTGTCAGTCCCAGCCAGTGATGTAACAGTAGGAGCTGAAAGAGCATCAGTCAGAGCTGAAACAGTGTCAGTCACAGTCAGTGATGCACCAGTAGGAGCTGAAAGCGCATCAGTCAGAGCCGAAACAGTGTCAGTCCCAGCCAGTGATGTAACAGTAGGAGCTGAAAGAGCATCAGTCAGAGCTGAAACAGTGTCAGTCACAGTCAGTGATGCACCAGTAGGAGCTGAAAGAGCATCAGTCAGAGCCGAAACAGTGTCAGTCACAGCCAGTGATGTAACAGTAG
Source organism: Crenuchus spilurus (assembly GCA_036984385.1). Classification (NCBI taxonomy): domain Eukaryota; kingdom Metazoa; phylum Chordata; class Actinopteri; order Characiformes; family Crenuchidae; genus Crenuchus; species Crenuchus spilurus. Next base: position 30,114 of record BRDA01041221.1, read on the forward strand.
GAGCTGAAAGAGCATCAGTCAGAGCTGAAACAGTGTCAGTCACAGCCAGTGATGCACCAGTAGGAGCTGAAAGAGCATCAGTCAGAGCTGAAACAGTGTCAGTCCCAGCCAGTGATGTAACAGTAGGAGCTGAAAGAGCATCAGTCATAACTGAAACAGTGTCAGTCACAGTCAGTGACGCACCAGTAGGAGCTGAAAGAGCATCAGTCAGAGCCGAAACAGTGTCAGTCACAGCAAGTGATGCACCAGTAGGAGCTGAAAGAGCATCAGTCAGAGCTGAAACAGTGTCAGTCAGTCAGTGATACACCAGTAGGAGCTGAAAAAGCATCAGTCAGAGCTGAAACAGTGTCAGTCACAGCAAGTGATGCACCAGTAGGAGCTGAAAAACCATCAGTCAGAGCTGAAACAGTGTCAGTCACAGTCAGTGATGCACCAGTAGGAGCTGAAAGAGCATCAGTCAGAGCCGAAACAGTGTTAGTCACAGTCAGTGATGCACCAGTAGGAGCTGAAAGAGCATCAGTCAGAGCTGAAACAGTGTCAGTCACAGTCAGTGATGCACCAGTAGGAGCTGAAAGAGCATCAGTCAGAGCTGAAACAGTGTCAGTCAGTCAGTGATGCACCAGTAGGAGCTGAACAAACATCAGTCAGTGGTGAAACCATTAGTGCTAGCCAGAACAACAATCAGCCTGATGAAGTGGACAGTTGGCGGAGCCCCAAGAGAGAGGTTTCTGATAAAGCAGCCAGTGGGTGGAGCTACAAAAGAGGCCTTTCTGATAAGGTGGACAGTGGGTGAAGCTACAAGAGAGGGTGTTTCGATTAAATGACAATGACCACCAGCGCTAACAATATTCAAACATTCAAACTATAAAAACTAATGGACTGTACTATAAATTACATCCATCATTCCTGAAAGATGTCAAGATTACCTGGGTCAGTACCTCTTTCCTAGGACATAAAGTATTGCTGATTTAATTCTTAATGTCTGCTATGGGGAAACTAGTCAATAACACAGGTTCAAAGGTCCAGATTTTATGGCCTCAGCTGACATACTGGATGCTGCTATTGAATTAAAGCAAAATTATGATTGTTGAATCACCAATGTAAGACACGGCTACTGGACTGCCACTGAAACTGACCCCAGGGCCTGTGGGATTGATGACCGTGTAAGATTCATAAACTGGTTTGGACTAGTTTTGGACTAGTGCCTTACCTCCTTTCCTCCCTCAGTCCCTTTTCTCCCTCTGCATTCTAGATAGCTTTGATTTAGACAAATTAGCATTCAAATGCCAAACTGATGGAACATGTTTGGTCTAAGAATAATAAATTTTTATAAACGTCTTATCCTTTTAATTATTTTTTACTGTGTAGATCAAAAAGGAAACAACAAAGGTTTCATTTCTCATTGTTTTAAGCTTTAAACTTTAATCTCAAGGTTCAAAATCCAATTGCTGCTTTGAGTAATTTGCACATATTTGATGTAGCCTTTGAAGTGGACTTTGATGGCTTTGCTGGACTGTAAAAGGCACAGCAGGGGAAAGGCCTGCAAGAATCAGAGCGATAGTGGACACAGTAGGAGTTTGGTTTGACTGACAGCCTCGGTGGCATTGATTTAGTGAAGCAGTGGAAGTTCTCTCATCAAAACTAATAGGGACATTTGTACAGATATACTGTGATCAGTTTTATTAGACTTTTTACAAGGATATGCTCTGCTTTTGTCAACATTTTCAATTACACAAATCAACCAAAGTGCATTTTCATAATTATTAATTGAGAACACCAAAACCAAAGTCCCAAAGTCAATCTGAAACAAGAAGCTAATTAAATGTCTTGATTGGAGATGTTGGCTTTGCTAAATGGAATTGACTGATATTCTCAGTGGAGGGACTGCCGGAGCTTTTGAAGAGAACAGGCTGTGGTCTAACTTAGATCACAGCTACATTGCATGGCTGCCGTCTTGCTAAGACTGTTATATACTGATAGAAAAACAATTACAGAAACGGGTACAAAAAGAGTCAAATACAACATTGGTCATAACTGAAATAGCACAATGTTATTAGCAAAAAAGTCATAGCTGAATCATAGCTGAAAGTCATTTCTGAAACAGCATTAGTCATAGCTGTCAGTCATAATGGCAACTACATCACATAAATACAGCCCTGGTCATTGCCAAGGAGGTGTCAATAATATTATATAATCCATAACACAATATTACTAAAATAGCAAAGTCATACAAACCACATTTCCAGAAAAGTGGGGATACTTTCTAAAAATGCAACTGAAAACTGAAATCTATAATTTAATAATTCACTTTAACTGTTATTTAACAAACTAAAGACTAAAAAAATACATATTTAATTGTATTTGTTAAAAATAAATTTAAAAAATACATTTAGATTAGATTTAGAAATTAATGTCTGCAACACATTAAAAAAAGCTAGACCAGAAACATGTTTAACACTGTATTACATCACCTTTTCTTTTAATGATACTTCCAGTTTTGTAAGTTGGATTTTTTTCCCCATTCTTACTGTATACAAAACTTGAGCTGCTCAACAGTCCATTGACACTGTTGTCTGAACCTCTTCTACATGATGTGCCATACATTTTCAATAGGAGACAAATTCATTTGTCATTCCTGGTGGCAGCTGTGACTTGTAAAGGTTAGCAAAGAGGTTAAGACTGAGAGATTTGAAAAAAAAACACTACTGGTTAAAAAAAACCTTAGAAATATTTAGAAATATTTGGATATGTGTGGATAAGGCCTTTAGACCAATTTATAGTCCAGGTGTCCCCTGACAGAAAATTGCATACATGTAAATTAGTGTCTCAAACCGTGTGACATACACTACATTGGGAAAAGTACTGGGATATCTGCATTTATTATTTCTACTGTAATCAAGGGTATTAATACGAGTTTATTCTGCTTTTGTTTAAGTAACTGTCTCTACTGTCCAGGGAAGACATTTCTACTACAGTTTGGAGCATTGCTGTAAGGATTTGACAGGATTCTTTATCTGGAGTGCATTGGCAAGGTTAGGATGTTGGATGATCACCACCCCACCACATCCTTGACTCACCAACTTATCCCAAAAGTATTGGATGGAGAAGAGAACACAGCTCCATAGCTCAATGCTGGGAGGCTTTATACCCCTCTAACCCATGGCTGGCATTACACATGGTGCCAATAGATTCATGCGTATCTGCTCCAGAGAGTCCTATTGACAATACTTCTCTACAGGAACTAGGCAAACTGTCTATGTGCATTTGTACATCTGTGTTAGAAATGGGCACAGCTTACAGCATTTGAATGAATTCATTAGAAGTGGTGACATACTGTACATGAAAAATGGATGAAGACATTGGTGCATTCTGATAAAATAGAAACTCTAGGTTCTAGAGTTTTGTCATGCAGTACATTGTATAAAGAAGGACAGATATGAGCAGAGACTTGCTGAGCTGGTCAGAAAATATGATATTTTCCAGTATATTACTGCAGAAGATCAGAGGGGTAAGCAGAAATGGAATAATTGGTTACAGGAAATAGATCTATTGATCCCAGTGTTTTAATGGTCAGGCTGAGGTGGACATGACAGCTAAAAATCAGTAAAAAAAAAAAAAAAAAAAAAAGAGCTTTGGTAGGCATCTCCTTCTCAGTCTTCTCAGGTGAGATCTGTTTACTCGGGTGAATATCTTATTTCAGCTTGTAGGTGGATTGCAGGATCCTGAACTCTCTATAAATATTGCTCTTGCTCCAACACTGCTGTGGGAAATCATGATGTGTGAAGAAGAGCAGAGATCTTTAGGGAGGAGTTGTATTCACCATTATGTTCAAATATTAGACTGTGGAACTCTGGTGAGAAGACACAGAGCCACCAGTCAGGACATGACCAAAGATCTAGGCTTAAAATCCAAGACACATGTAGATGAAATTCCCCCAGAAGTGATGTTTACTTACATGGAGCAACCAAAATCCATAAAAGAAACACTACAAACAGAAAGAAAACAGAAGGTAAATGATTCACTGGCTATGAAGCAACAAAGGTAAGTTTAATATTAGCAAGGTTATTCACTGTTACCAGTTCTTCCACATCCCAGTTCTCTTTCAGCATGAGATTGGTATATTCCCGTTAGATAGGTCAAAGCTAGTCCCACTAGTCTGTCTTCTCAGGTAACCTATATACATCTAGCCCCACCCCTAATTTAAACCAATAAAATGGGGTGACATATAGGTACAAGTAAGGATCAACAATCATTACATTCTCAGGAAGTAAATACACGTATGCATTTATAAGCTCCCCGGACAAAACAATTGTCACCTTGCATCTTTAAAGTGGTAGTAAATTCAGGATCCAGCTGATAGCACTGCACAAGGATGATCAGGCTATACATAGCTACGGAGTGTATAATGGGGGTGGATTGAGAAGAGGTGATGTGCAGTGAATGCCTCTTTTTATGCGTGCAAAATGGGTCACAAAGCAGATTGGCAAAAAGAAGTGAGTATATTTTTATTGTGTCAAAGGTCACAGTGTGAAGGAAGTAGCTGAATTTGCAGGTGTACAGAAATATACAGGTCTACCAGCTGTGGTGGTCAATGAAAATGCTTCACCTCCAGGCAAGAATTGCTTCTTGAAGTCAACAAAAGGTCCTTCATAACCAATTTCTGAAAGAACACTAAACAAGGAACTGCATTCACATGAAGCAGAGTAGGCACGCAAGAAGCCTTTGTTCTCTTCTGCTCACAAAGTTGCCCAGTTACAGTGGGCAAGGTGACAAGATTTAGTCTGTTCATGACTTCTTTCATGGAGTTTTCTGGCCAGATGACTCTAGTTCACAATAGACCTCAGCAAGCCTTCATTGAGAACTGTGTGCAAGGTGTGGTTGAAGCTGGAACCGACTCTGATGTTCTTGGAGTGATTTATTTATGATGAAATGATTCTTTTGGTTGAGGTGACTGTAAATTTGAACCACAATGACTACTACAAGGTTTTGCCTTTTGCTCCCATCATATTACCAAAAAACATATTATTCCTATCTCTGTATATGAAGATGACACTTCTCACGTTCAGAGGCCTGCAGAAATTGATTGGCATGATGACATCTAGGCTGGCACACAAAATCCCCAGATCTAAATCCTCTTGAAAATCTGTGGGATTACCTGGAACGAGTAAAACACCAGGAAAGGCATCAACTAAATCTGGCTGAGCTGAACAATTCTTTGATGCAAGAGTTGCATCAATTGTATTAAATATTGATGTTGCCTACATCCAGGAACTTGTGCAGTCCATGCCAAAACGAATCACAGGTGATATTTGTGTTTGTGGAGGTATTACACACTTTTAAGTACATTTCACTCACAGGTGACAATTTGTTTTTGACTGGTGAGCTTCCATTACACATTTAGATGTATTCCAGTAGCTTCATAAACACTTTTCACTTTTACAAGTATGGTTACTTTACTATCTCCTCCACACTCTTGATCATGTATCCTCATATCAGACCAAGAATGGATCTCATTGTAACTCTTTTGTCCATAATAGGGAAGAACCCAACAGATAAGAGGTAAGTCTCATACTCTCATACACAGGTATTCAGTCAGGTATGCATTACATTCACATACACACAGACTTGTGGTGATTGGCACTACATTGTTCATATCAGATATGCATTAAAATGCAGATAAGCATTAAAAGTTAGTGGATAATTTTAGTCCAGTACAACCACTCATTCCTTCATGATTTCTACCTAAACGATGGAGCTCTTAGTTAGAGAAGAACACAAGAGATGCTGTCTTAAAAAAACTTAAAAAACAGTCCTTTTGGATTGAAGATACATGTACACAATTACATATGCTGAGTACTTAGACAGCTACCTCACTAATGAACCAAATCTCTCTCTCCCCCTCTCACATAAATTCTGTCTTTTTTATTACAATCTCTTTCATTTAGTTCTATATTCTGTCGCTCTTGCTGTTCAATGTATTTGCTAAAACATGCTGACACTACATGACTGCTCACCTTTCTCTCAATCTCTGTCACAGAGAGAGAGAGAGAGAGAGAGAGAGAGAGAGAGAGAGAGAGAGAGAAATACAGAAATACAAACACAGCAAGTGAGGAGCACTCTATGGAAGAATGAACATGCTGTCCTAGCTTGCTGGCCTCAGTCATCCCGGTCCTTACAGTGTAGCCATTTCTTAAAGGTCATATCATACATTTTTCCATGTAGTTCTGCACACTAAAACATCCTCTTTTTAAGCTTAAAATGAACCTGCACTTTTGATACTGTGTCTTTAAGACAGATATGTAAATGGCCTTCATTACAAAGACAACACCACAGTACTATTATCAAACTGGTGTCCAAAAACATGCCATAGTATTTCACATAGTACCTTGCAACAAATGAAGTCTTAGAAAGGGAATCTGTCTTAAGTCTATTCTAAATATCTAATCATTAGAGCATGTTGAATCTTTAGACATTTTTCCAGTGATCTCTGTTATTGGCAGATTGTGACAGTCCAGATGAGGAGAGTTTTATGAGTGGTTTTCCAGTACTCTTAATCACAGATTCAGTACACAGGGAGGCAAGTCCAAAATGCAGCAAATTCATAATAAAGAGACCCCCCCCCAAAAAAAAAAGAAACATGACCCAGAATTTAAAAACAGCAAAACGTCTCAATGAGAAGCCCAGCAAAGCCCTCTATATACAAAAGATAATCAGTCAATAACAATCTACAGGAGAGTTTGATCAGTGGCAGGTGTAGCCAAGGTGGAGCTGCCACTAGACTGAGCCAATGGCAGACGTGAGAGACTATTCTAAAGGGTGGAGCAAATGCAGAGCTTTAGACAGAATGACGGAATGATTCAGTTGCAAAATGGCAGGGTCCACTGGCTGGTATTGTAATGGGTATAGCCAAGATGGAGCTTTAGCTGGATTGAGCCAAAGGTGAATGGGAGGGATCATTTGCTCACACTCTAATGGGTGGAGCCAAAGCAGAGTTTTAGGCAGAGTGAGCCATTGGTGAACATGAGACTCCATTTGCTCACACTGAATGGGACGGAGGTTGAACTTTAGCCAGAGAGGGCTATTTGCAAATGGAAGGATCAATGTTGCCTCATTCTAAAGAGCAGAGCCAAGATGGAGCTTTTGCCGGAGTCAGTCAGTGGCAAACAGGAGGGTCTATTTGCTCCCACTGTAATGGGTGGAGCCAAGGTGGCACTTTAGGCAGAGTAAGCCATGGCAAAGTAAAGACTCCATGTGCTTCTGTTCAATTAGACAGAACCAAGGCAGAGCTGTAGGCAGTGTGAGCCAAAGGTGAATGGGATAAACCATTTGCTCACATTCTAATGACTGGAGCCAAGACATATCTTTGGCTGGAAAGAGTCAATGGCAAATGGGAGGGACCATTTGCTCACACTGAGAAGAGCCAAGGCAGAGCAAGCCAACGGCCAACTGAAGAGCCCATGTCCCCAAACTCCAATGGACAATGCAAAGAATGAGCCATAACTAGAGTGAGCCATAGGTGAATTAGAAAGTCCATGTTCTCACTCTGGGTAGCTACCACTGTAGCACTGGAGAGTCTGTGAGATGCTTCCCCATTTAACAGTATGAACACATTCTCTACATGATAAATATTGGCTCTTCAGACTATATGTAAGGTGGTTTCACTTGGTAAGTGTTTCTGATCTTGACATTCTGAAAAAGGTCTAGGAAATGGCAAATTAAGGTCTTTCTACATGTAGTGATGGCTTACACTGCATAATCAAATCTCAACTCAAATTTGTACTGTAATATCAATGTGTTTATAATTTTACATTTGGTTTTGTGGGTTTTATCCAGATTCTGTAAGAAAAGCCAAAGTCTGCTCCTGATTCTGTTATACTCAATATTTGTCTCCCAACCCAGGCTCATGATCCATCTGAATGACACTGTCTCCGATTAATCACAAATGTGTTAATCTAGATCCTGTATTATAGTAGCTCTGTCTACAAAGGGTTTTAGTGCATGTCTAGATCCTGTGTTATGGTAGGTTTTTACTGTAGAGATGGATAAACCCATGAGTTTTCAGCCATAAAAAGGTAGCAAATGAATGTAAAGGTGATGCTGTTGAAAGCAAAAAATGAGATCTTGGTTGTTTTCATATTGCCCCTACATGAATTGTAGCTACATCATTTAAAGTTTCTTTGCGTAACTGTAGTTGATTGAAACACAACATATTAATATTTTTTTCTGTTGATAATATATAAATGTGTATAACAAGGGCCCCGAGTGACTCAGCAAGACGCTACCACTATGACCCGGATCCCGAGTTCGAATCCCGGTCATGCTGTTTGCCATCAACAGCTGGGGCACAAGATAGCAAAAATTGGCAGTGCTCTCTCTGGGCGGGTAGATGGCGCTCTCACTCTCCCTATCACTTTCACATTGCAATGTCCACTGGCTCAGGTGCCTACTGATTGGTACAATCGAAGCTGGGGACCCTGCTCTTAGCATCAGAAGATGCTGGTTGAAGGTGAAGTGAAAAGGAAGCATGAGTGCCACTTATTTAAGGGAGGTTGAAGTCATTGTGGAAAAACAGTGGAGCTCTATTAACAAGGAGGACACTCAGAGGGATGTCCACCTCATGCCAGACAAAGATTAAGAAAAGAAACAGTAACAGCATGGTATTCAAAAGAGGAAATTGTGAGACAGAAGCAAACCACTGCTGCCACATCTACTCCACACAGTCATTCAAAGCTCAGCTATCTCCCGAACCCTTCAAGTGTTCTTTATTTCCTTTTTTCTGGCAGAACAAAAGATATTGGTTCCGGTTGGAGCTCAGCTGGGTGTCAGGTTTGAGGTTTGTTGGAAAACATTTCACTGCACTTAAAAGAAAAAAAACTTTTCTCTGATGTGTTTCTTTTTTGATCGTTTTGTCTCCCTCTGACTGTTGCACACACAAAACATCTTTAAACTTTTGGTGGCAAAGCTGAATGTTGAATGAGAAAGCTTTGTTTTTGTGGAGCGAATGGTCAAAAATGGACCTTTCTTAAATTCTCACACTTGCTTGTTTAAATGCTGTAACAGTTCCAACCTTGGTGAACTCAAAGTCATGACAAATAGGATTTAATAGGACTTAATTCTGATTCTTAGAGCCAGTGATCAGACTCAGAAGTTACAAGCGGCCAAATCTTCAAAAAGCAAAGCATGCTTGAATATGCTATTTACTGTGCCACAGGTCAAATTTAATATAATTGTTGCATTTTTAGATTAGATGTTGATGCACATGTTATTCACAGTTGTTTGGGTAAAGAAGCAAATGGGATGCCCTGTATTATAAACAATAGATAAGTGCATGCTGTAAAATATATTTTTTTTATATTTGGCATTGTTTGTTAATTTTTTCAATCTCTAAAAATTTCAAGAACACGTGACTTAACAGAAACCTAGAACCTGTTCATATGTTTCATTGTCACTGTTACTGTACCAAAATCAATAGGTTGTTCCCTAAAAAACACAGATGATAGCATTACAAAAGGAATATTACTTGATTATAAAATGGTTTTCATGCCTCTGCCTTTCACTCCAGTGGACTCCAGTGGATCTGTTTTCCAACTCTATGCTGGGACAGAGGGATGCTGGTGCTGCCAAGAGATTTTGGGCTTCATGGAAAGGGTGCTTTTTACTTCTCTGTTTACTCCACTCCCACCTACAGAAAACATAGTTACATCACATATAAAAACACAAACATCTACAAGCTCTACTGTGAAACAGCAGTATTCTCTCCCTCTGCCTCTCTTGCCCCACACACTCACACACACACACACACACACACACACACACAGTAATCGGTTTGTTTTATTGTGAGAGGAAAACTCTCCTAACTCTCTATAGACACTATAGTGTGAAATTACTTCCATCACACACACACACACACACACACACACAGCTCTCTTTTGATACTTGAGATTTTCAGACAAGAGCACAGCGTGTGTTTATATAAATGCCTCAGTTCATTTGTAATAAAATTATCGACCGTTATTCAATACTGAGTTTCTTTTTCATCAGTTTTATTATTAGAAAATACACCAATTACAACACACACACACACACACAAACACACACATATTTACACAGCCTTCATGAAGAAACTCTTCTGTAGAGAGGGAAGGTTATGATAAAATACAAAAGATAAAACAACCTCCACTCTCAAATAACATTCATCAGCTGGACCAGCCAATCACAATTAAAGGACATGTACAATCCTTATTCTAAAAAAAGTTGGGACACTCTGTAAAATGTAAATAAATGTAAATAAAACAGAATGCTCTTTCTGTGGGAGTGTGCGTGTGCATATCTCACTCTTGTTTGTTTACTCATCTAGACATTTGTCCTTGAGAAATGCCAGCATAAAATTCCACAAACAACAACAACAACAAATACACAAACTATAACAAAACATACCACATCATATGGCCACAAAGAAAAAGAGAGAGAGAAGGGGGGGGTTTGGACAGAGATAAATAGAGAAACAAACAGTAGGTAGAGAGAACAACATTTCCAAAATGAGAAATATTAGATATTTAGACTAGCAATATGACAATTCAGTTGCTACGTTGTCTTTATTGCAATATTTTCTACTCTTTGAAATAAAGAAATGAAGGTAGTGGAAGGTCACTAAGCAGGTACTTTCCTAACTGAAGACTCACCTGCCGTTCAGTAACTCAGGCTAATGCAGTCAGAACTGACCACTGAGGTTGCTGAGACTATCTCTGACCCATCCAGCCAGCACACAGCACTCAGTAATCAGCCAGGAGTCGAGTCCTCTCTCTTATTAATGCAGTAGTAGGACTAGTAATAATAATAAAGGGTACTTTTGACACTTACAGACATGTAATATAATTTTCTTCAATACATCAGTGACCGTGTATAATATGTTGTCTAATATGTGTTTGATTTGGTTCTCTTTATCTACTTTTTGGCCTTGTGTGACAATCTGATGAAGATTTATGTCAGATTTACGCAGAAATAAACATTCTTCCACAAATGTTTAAGTATGTGATTAGTACACCGGATCAAAAGACTAAGTCCAGGCTATGCCATGTTAATGTATTAAAATTAAACCATTATAGGACTTGCTTTGAGATGTGCCTGAGTACACCAGCCTTGCATTCCATAAAATGGAAGTAGAGAATGCCACTCCTATTAAACAGCATCCATACAGTTTGGCTCCACATAAAGGGAGACGGATGCAATAACAGTTCAATTAAATTGTGCATATTGGGATTTTGGAAACGGGGCTTTGCCATTCATCCTGATACCAGAAGCTGATGATACCACATGGTTCTGTATAAATTACACAAAGGTCAATCAAGTAACTACAACAGATGCATTTCCCATTCCTTGATGAGAACATTGCATTGATCATATAGGCAGAGTGTGTTACATGGCCAAACCTGATCATTAAAGTGACACTGACAGGTGCTGCTTACAGAATGTGCTTAAGAAGTATCAGCATTTGTTATTCTATCTACTCTATATGAATGCAAAGTTATTCTTCTCAGAATGAAAGTATTCCTGCCATATCCCAATGAGTGATGAATACTGGCACTGCTGAGCTGACCAATATAGTCACTTACACTGATGATGTGGTAGTGCATAGGGATTCTAGGGACACTTAAGACAACTGTTGTAGAGACTACAGCAGGTGCAGCTGGTGGTGTACTGACCCAAATGTGAGATTGGGGGAGGCCAAGTGACCTACTTAGGACATCAGGTAGGGAATGCATCCATCTGTCCATGGCATACCAAAATTCTAACTATTTTGGAACTTCCTGTTCTGAGAACTTGAGGAGAGCTAATGAGAGTGCTTGGGATGTGTCGATTATAGTGTAGATTTGTTTCAAACTTTGTGGTGGTCACTAAGCCTCTGACTGATACACTCCAGAAGGAAGTTTCAGTGGAGTGAGGCAACAGTGTAAAACTATTTTGTTATGTGCTAAGGGCTCCCAATTTTTCTTAACTATTTGTATTGGCTGTAGACGCCTGCAATGTGGGCTGTGTTGTTGAAGATGGATGAGTAAAGGTTTAATTGACTTGTTGCCTACTTCTCAAAGAAGCTCAATAAACATCAGCACACATTCAACTACTGAGAAAGAGGCTTTAGTGCTTGTGCTGACTATGCATTATTTTGAAATCCATCTCTAGTTCAAGGGAAAAGGTTTTGGTTTTAATTGACTATAATACACTTACTTTTGTGGCTAAGTTTAAGACATGAAATGCCCTGGTATTTGGGTGGAGCCTAGTGCCTTTTTTCAAAACAAAACCCTTGAAAACGGAAAAGTTGGGCTGTGAAAGATTTCATGATCAGTTATATGGGTCAAAGGTCACAAAAGGTTTGGAAATCTTTGTTTAGATAACAGATCAGTGTCCCACAACCCTGCTACGTTAACTACTGATGAATATAAGCTCTAGATTTAGTTGCCTTTCTTAGATTCTCCATCCAAAAGGAATGTTCTCCATGTTCTCAATTTTAACAGATATTTACAATATGGCTGACTGTGGGTGGCAGTATTGTTTTGAAGATGATGAAAGGCAAAGACAACTCTGGAGTTTTATTTTTTGACTGGTGATTGGCATTTAAAACAGTGAGGTGTCGTCACTCAAATGTAGAGAATTTGCACACACACTCTTTCAGCAGTTCCTTTTTTGTAAGATGATGAAAGACAAAGGAAACCCTGTCATTTTATTTCTGTCTAACACTGAATCAAAAGTGAGGATTTTGTATTGTTTCCCAATAAAAATATTACTATTGAATTAGCTTGAGTCTTGTAGATGTAGACATTTATGGGCAGACATCTTTGAATCATTATGGATAGTGACTCTAGATTCTGCCCATTCAGGCTTCATAACTTTCTTCTTTTCTAGGAGTCATATGAAAGCCAAAACCATTTTTTCTACTCAAGTTATTCATTTCTGACTATTTTGAGCTGCTACTTAAAAGATTCTGCTTCAACTAAATCATGTGTCATATCTTCAGTTATAATAAGTATTGAATAAATATAGATTTTTGTTTGTTTACTGATTGTTGAGTCTCAGACAAACAGAAGTTAACACTCAAGTTAACACTTGTGCCTCAAATCTGAGTTGAAGATGAACCTAAATAATGTCTCTTCAGTGCTGTGCAGCCTTAAATAAATATTTTCTGCTAAGAAGAATCTAAAAGCTCCCACATTTTTAGCATTAAGGTGTATTTTGCATTAATTTTATGTAGTTGCTGTACAAAAAATCTAAACATTTGGTGTGTTTAGATTTAGGTAAACGTTTATGTTTAATGTAACTTTTTTACTTTTTTAGATAAACATGTATTTTTGTTTGTAACAAAACATATCTTGTTTAGTTTTAGCATAGTCAATTATTATTATTATTATTATTATTATTATTATTATTATTATTATTATTATTATTATTATTATTATTATTAAATAATAATAATATTTAAAAAATACTTTAAAAGTTATTTTTGAACAATGACACAAAAGGCTCTGAAATAAATCAAACTGAATAGAAAAACATGTGTGCATGTGTGTGAGTGTGTGTGGGGGGGTGGGGGGTTGGGGAGGGAGAGACAGACAGACAGACAGAAGGAGGGAAAGAGGGAAGTCTTGTTAAGAGCAGGTGAAGTTGAAAAGAAGATGTATGGGGAAAGAAATGCTTTCTGACAACTAATCCAGCTGTGAGTCTGTGTGTCTGGACTCTTGTCTCTTGTTAATGAACATTAGTAATATGGAAGCAAACAGAGAGAAGGGGAAAGAAAGAGAGAGAGGAATATAGTTTAAATCACCTCTCTCTCTCTCTCTCTCTCTCTCTCTCTCTCTCTCTCTCTCTCTCTCTCTCTCTCTCTCTCTCTCAGTGTTTGTGTGTGTGTGTGTGTGTGTGTGTAGTGTGTGTGTGTGCTCTATGGGCTCTGGGAGATCCTGGGCCTCCTCATTTTAAAGCCTCCCTCTGATTTCTAGTTTAGTGAGGTTAGGTTAAAGTAGGAGTAGGTATGATTCAGGTTATGGTTAGTATAGTTAGGGATAAGGTTAGTGATGTTAAGGTTCATTTTAGTTTAAATGTATTGTTAGACTAGTAATGATAATGGTGAATAGTATGGTCATGTCCAGGGTTGGGAATAAGGGTATAATGGGTAATTTGAGAGTTGGGCTTAATGTAATGTTTAGGGTTTGGTTTGAGTACATGTTTAGTATTACTCAGTTACATTAACTCTCTGGGGTTGATGAACCCAGTCATTGGCCAAATAGTACATTTCTCATTGTTTCTATGAATATCTTTCTCCTGAATCTGTAGAGCCTGATCCATCTAATCTGGAGATCATATGTGATTCACATTCAGAGCTCTAAGTCTATAAAGAAAGCTGAGATAGACCTCATCTGCCTATCACTGTCTGATTCCTGTGTTTCTGGGTGAAACCGACCAAATTAACATTCAGGAAATCACTGATAACTGTCCATCTACATTCTGTGTGAAACTGACCAGTGGAGATGAAGGACACCCCATCAGAAACCTTTCAATCTTTATTCAGTCCACCTTTCAAATTACAAACCGGATTCCAAAAAAGTTGGGACGCTATACAAATTGTGAATAAAAATTGAATGCAATGATGTGGAGATGGCAAATGTCAATATTT
>BRDA01041222.1:0-15778 GCA_036984385.1 Crenuchus spilurus
CTGAGGACCTCTTGAGGTTAGTAGTGTTTTTCCCAGTTATTTTACATCCACAAACTTTGCTCTGTTTTGTTTTGTGTGGCAGCGAAAGTGAAATTCCTCCATAAATCGCTTCTTCTTTTCAGTCGAAGCTGCGGCTGTGATGTCAGCACGTTGTGTTGTTAAACTTCACCAGTGTGACTGAGCTTAACGTGCTTTGAGAAAGTCAGACGTGCGGCAGGTTTATTTTAAAAAGCGAATTACTGGACAAAAACATTATTTTAGTCATTCTGTGACATTTTCGTTTAGTTTTTATTCGACGACGAAAAGTCTAATACTTTTAGTCATAGTTTTCGTTTTTAAAATATTAGTTTTTATTTAGTTTTCGTCTCGTTTTTGTTGTGAAAAAATGTTCATCAATGAATATTTTTCGTCATAATTATCGTTAACGAAATTAACACTGCTCCACTCAGATTATGTGCTCAGCTGAATGCACCACTCTCTGAAGAGTTCATCTGTCCTGCAGGGGGCTGTTCCCAAACCAGGTTGTGATGTTCCTTGAGAGGATACTACCTGTGGTTCAGATGCAGATGTTCCACAGCACCTTGGAGAGCAGTCTGAAGTTCCTTAAACGTCTAAGGTAGAAGCTTTGCCAAGAAGCTGTTTTGGGACAACTAGGACAGGCCCTGCGAAATGTGCACACCATGGTACCTGAATTTTTGTAACAATTTACTAGTGCATCTCCAAAAAAATAAGACATCATAAAAAGGTTGGTGTGTTCATGACTTCATACAAAATCTGTCATATTTTGTTAATTACAGGAAAGTGACATTTTTAAGCCTTTTTGTTTTAATGTTGACACTCTTTGAATAGTAATTTACTCAATCTTGAAATGAACAGCAGTTAAAATATGTAACTTGTAATGAATATAAAATATGACCGTTTACCTTTTTGAATTAAATTATGAACTAATGTACTTTTTCACGATATATTTTTAAAAACATTTTTAACCTCAATGAATTAGTAGCCAATCAACCCACTCATCCATTAGGACTCTCCCAATCACTGGTAATGTCCCTGACTCAAGGCCTTCTCTGATGCATGTGTCAATCAATCAATCAATCAAAATTTATTTATATAGCGCTTTTTACAACGGGCGTTGTCACAAAGCAGCTTTACATAATTGGTATCAAACAATTTGAATCTAAGCCCAATGTGAGCAAGCCAAAGGCAACAGTGGCAAGGAAAAACTCTCTCAAGGCTGGAGGAAGAAACCTTGGGAGGAACCAGACTCACAAAGGGGATCCATCCTCCTCTGATCAAACTACTGATAGAGATTTACATCCTTAGTTAAATCTGACATTGTGCTATAGTATAAAACAATAATGATATTAATAATAGTGATCATTGCATCCATATTGGGTATCATAATTAAAATGCAGTAGCATTAGTCAGCCTCCACCTCTTTTTGAGCTGCTGCCTGTACGTCATTGCTGGCCATCCAATGCGCTCAGAGGAAAGCAGAGTATCCCCAGTTCTGATGGATCGCCTGGCAGACGCCTAAGCTAGTCGACATTTCTTAGTAGTGTTGGTGAGAGTGTGCCATCTTACCCGCCTGGAGAGAGCACTGACCTTGGGTGTTGATGGCAAGCAGCATGTCCTCAGAGTGACAGCTCCTTAGTCCGCTGTGCCTCTTCATGGTAACTGTTTTGATGTGGAACGTCAGCTTTGAGATCTGTATTTAAAATTTATCTTCTTATTGTTGTACACTGGTTTTTATTACCATATATATATATATATATATATATATATATATATATATATATATATATATATATATATATATATTTGGGCCTTATATTTAATGCACTTCTTTTAAGATATGTAACGTTTTCAGTGTCCTACAAGATGCTTATATTGTTTGCCAGTAACATATATTGTTAGTCTCTAGTGATCATTTGTGTGTATGCCTTTGTCAGTGTGATAAGTGTAGTGAGGGCAAGGTTTCTGCTTCTGTTGGACAGGCTGTGTGAGCGGGGGGGCTGTATGTGTGAATATGGTTGCATTGGTGGATAACTGACAGGTTTTGTGTCCACATGTCTGATTCCCTAAACCTCTGCCAAGCAAAGATGGTTTGAAAACTGTTCTTTCTCCCTGTTGCATAGTATGTCCAACCATGTCAGATTTGGTATTCTGAGTATGTAATTTACCAAGACAAGCCATCAGTGCTTCCTTCCTTTGACTTCATTTCTTTTTATTTTTTCCACCATTCAACCCCTTTGTAGTGCTAATTACTGTCACACAAATCTTAATGAATAATGGCTGATGAATGGCTCCGTGCACTCGTCATCAGCTGTAATGTATTTTCTCTCAACAGAGCTCTGTTGCTGCGTCATGCAAGCTAATTTAAAGGCAGGGCCTCCAAAAGATTTATATGGAAGCTCTTTACCCTCTGTGCTCTCTATGTCCAGTCCACTGTGGCATAATGCCATGGGTCACTCCATGTTAAATCATTCAGGCTTGACAACCCTTGTCACATTGTGTAAGAAGATACTACGCTAAGTCAGAAGGACTGCTTGAACTCTGGATCTGGATAGGCCACAGAGCTTAAGTTTCAATAACTGCAGCCGGTACAGATTTGGACTGCAGTTAATTCTAATAATGTTGAAAGGTGAGAGAAAACAAAAATAACCTGAACATTCTTGGAACCTGAGAAATGAAACTTTTAACTCACTTTTAAATAAACTTTGTTTCCCAGACCTGGAGTGTTTTAGTTAGATTCAACTTTTTGTCAATGTGATGGCACACAACAGAATTTGAACTCCTCATTTAACCCATTCTTACAATGAAACACACACACTAGTGAACACAATAGGCTAAGAGAACATGTGCCCAAAGTGGTGGGCAGCCCTATCAACAGTGCTCGGGGATCATGACCTGCTCGGGGATCAAACTGGCAACCTTCCAGCCACAAGACCAGATCCCTAAACGTCAGGTCACAGCTACCCACATTTTTGTCATGCTGTAACACACACGTCAACTCAGAAAAGAGCTGTTTGTTATTAAGTCATTAGATGATTTATTAACAGAGAAAACACCAGAATATAGAAAGCAAAGATCCTTAAATATATTGTTCTAACACTCTTTGCATCATTATTTTTACGTTTGCCAGTAGATAATTATTTATTTTAATGATTTTTGATTATAGATAACCTGTAACATGCCTCACAAAATTCACTTAATAATACTAGAACTAAATTTGGTTCAGATTTGGGATTTTTTCAAATATTATCATTTTCCATGTACATCAAAAATGCATTTTAAAGCAGATGATGAAAATATCAGCTGGATTCTGCTTCCTTAATGTGAAGTCACCCTTTCCCCTTCAGGATATTTGGCATGGAATGACCCCTGTGCTGCTTAGCTTATCTTGCGTTGTGTTGTGGTGGTTGGGTTGTAGTCGGAGATGTGTGACAGACATGCTGGCCGTGTCTGCAGTAATTACAGATCTGCTGTCAGATCCTCCCCCACAGTGACAGAGCTGGAGCCCTGCTGTAGAGGACACAGCGAGCTGATTAAACATCGCCATGGCCTGCAAAGTTCACACACACACACACACACACACGAAGTCTGAATCATCAGGAATTGGGAGTGTTTGATATCATGACTAGCTCCTCAGCCAAGCAGGGGCTTTGTTAACTAAACCAAATGACTGATTTTAAGATGTTAACCTGATTTGAACGGGAGTGATGAAGCTTGTAAAATGTTAGTTTTAATCAAAATTGATAGAAGATAGCAGTCAGGCTATATTAAAGCTCAATGTTCTGATATTAATGGGGGCAGGATCGTTGCCGGCTCGATCCCTCGACAGGTCATGACTAAAGAGCCCTTGAGCAAGTCATCTAACCCCCAACTGCTCCCTTAGTGCCATGTTTTGAGCTGCCAACCACTTCAGGCTCATGTACTCACAGCCTAGTGTGTTCACTAGTGTGTGTGTTTCACTGTAAGAATGGGTTAAATGAGGAGGCCAAATTCTGTTGTGTGCAAATCACATTAACAAAAAGTTGAATGTACTCTAAACTAATAGTAGCTTTTGTTAATGTCACCGTAGTAGTAAAGTAGACTGTTTGTATTGTTCATAAAAAACAAACCTTGTTAATCTGTTTATTTATTTGGCAGTAAAACTTGCATTTATGATAGTGGTAGTCATAACTGTGATCTGGTACTAGTCCTTCTACAGAAATTAAATCATGATAAAAAAATCATTTGTATTTATAATTTACATGTACAGTGCCAGTCAAAGGTTTGGACACACCTTGTTGTTCAGTGTTTTTTTAATTAATTTCTCCCCCCCCCAGCATTGTAAGTTAACATTGACGTCATCCAGACTATGAAGGAACACAGAAGGAATCTTGTATTAAACTTAAAAGTGTTAAACAAACCAAAATATGTTTTAGATTTTACTTCAAAGTAGACACAAAACCGATGTCTCAAACACATTAAGAGGCAAGAAATGCAAGTCATGAACTCTTGACAAGACACAGCTGTTAACTGAAAGCCATTCCAGGTGACTACCTCATAAAGCTGACTGAGAAAATGCCAAGAAAGCTGCATCTAAGCAAGAGGTGCCTACTGTGAAGAATGTAAAATATAAAACATATTCTGGTTTGTTTAACACTGTTTTGTTTACTAAATAATTACATATGTATTTATTCATAGTTTAGATGACTTTAGTATTAATCTACAATGCAGAACATTTTTAAATCATAAAAAAACACTGATGGTCCAAACTTTTGACTTGTATTTGCATTTCTGAAATGTGAAGTTAGATATGTCAAGCCTTTTTCAAGTTGATGCTGTTTGAATAGTAATTTACTGAAACTCAAAATGAAATATTCATATAACTTGAGATTCTGGATTTTTGATTTTCACGAACTATGTCATACTGATCAACAGTGAAACAAGAAAAAGACTTGAAATCTCTCTTATACTGAAAATGGAATATAAAATATTTTAATGTTTACCTTTTTAAATGTTTAAAAGTCATGAAAATGTATACAATATTCTAACTGTTTTACACTTCCGTTCAAAAGTTTTAGAACATTTCTGTTGGTCAGATATTCATCCTACAGCAGCATAAATACTCAAAACATCAGTACAAGCTGTGCCAGAACTACCTCAGGAAAAAAGAACAAGATGGTCAGCTTGAAAACATGGAGTGGAGCACAGTCTCCACACTTAAACCCCATCCAGATGATTTGTGATGAAGTGAAAAGCAAAGCAAACCTACAAGAGCCAACATTTCTGTGAACTTCTGCAGCAGATTTGTGAAGAACTGTCTGAAGAATATTTGATGTCTATTGTAGAAAGAATGTCACGAGTGTGTTCAGCTGTTATATCTGAAAAAAGGGCTACTTTGTGTACAAAGTTTAGATACATTTTGGTCTATAAATTGATTCCATGAGTTCTTATTTAAGTCCTGTGCTTTCATTTAAGAGTGCAATGAGACATTAAGCTCAATCATTTTCAATAAAAAGCAGGAAAAAATTTGGTGTTCTAAAATGTTTGACTGATAGTGTATGTAGCACTGTATGTTTTAGAGGTTTTTCCCCAGAACCCTTATATTTGAAAGCTGGGGTTTGCTGACAGGCTATGCTTTTAAAATCACTGAAACAGAAGTCACTGAAGCAGTCAGTGTGGGTGAAACCATATCAGTTTCTTACAAATGGCAGCTTACATTTAAAAATAAGAATCTTTTTACTGTCTGCAGTGCTGTTGTGTGCTGTTCAGAAAGATTTCAAAAGCTAAAGCATCAGTTTTTAAATGATGTTTGGTATAAAAAAGAGAGAACCTTAAAAGAAATGTTCTTCTGTGTATTGACCTCTGTGTCTGTTTATTCATCATTTATTCAGGCAAAATGTGACTGTTATGTATCTATTAAATAACCTTACTCAAAGTTCATTAAGGGCCCTCCACTGTTGTATATTAGAGGCCACGATTTTCATCTTGGAAAATGTCATGGCTTGTTTCAAATTGAAGTAGTACTCTATGATACAGATTTTGTTCTGACTGAACTCGGCAACTAAATCTAAGATGAGATGTGTTTCAAGTCATATTTTGTCATGAAGGGGTTATAAGGCCTTGCTGTGTGCTGTGAAATGAACGGAAATGTGGTGGCGTCAGCATCATCAGCAGCTTATTTTTTATTCTTGAGTTCAGTGTTCAAGCTCATTCCTGTCATTTTCCTGTCTCAGTTACAGATACTGCAGAGAAAATACACAAAATTTACTAAAATAAATAAATGGTCAAATTTATTAACGCTTTAGAGTCTGTGGACTTGTCTCCGGGAACAAAATCAAAATTCTGCATAAACACTTATATAACTTTGTGAGATTTTATCCTAGAAACAAAACTAAACATACCCCTGAAACCTTAAATGGTCTAATTTTCAAATATAGTTTGAATCTAAATATCTTTTTAGATTCTTGTGAGAGGAGCTTAAATAAGCATAACAAAGACATCTCATCGGATTGTTCACACCTATCTCATAAATATTCAGTGTATGGTTAGTGGCTGAGTGAAAACACAGTGTCACCTCATACTTGTTAAGCTTTAGAAATAAAACCACATACAATTTCTAAAACCTGTAATGACCAGTGTGTAGCCAACACCTCTGTTCAGCTCAGAGCTCAAAAGTCTTGACTAGAAATGTTTAGAGTGTTTTTTTACAATATATCAGCACATCTGAAAATAGGTTTTTGGAAAGTTTACAGCAGATTTAATCAAACAAGACACTTTGATACTGTTTTGATACTGTTGTTGCTGAGTTTGTGCTGAGCAAAAGCCTGTGTAACACTTTGGGGAAAAAATTATTTTAGATTGGTGTAATTTGTGAAAATGTCAATCCACGTCAGATTACCTCAGAGTGTGTGAAATACCTTCAGACTCTATAGGTTAACATGTAAACAGATTAGAGCCTGAACACTACAGATTCAATGTCCTTTTCTTGGTTTATTGTTTAAAAGAAACAGCAAATTTGGTCACTAGTGAGTTTGGAGAACTGGGCTGCTAACTTGAGTTGTGCTGTCATTGCTGTCTTGTGGGATTTGCCCTGTCATAACCATTTATTTCTTCAGCTCTAGAGGCAGGCCTCTGCCTTATAAATAATGCATGGAGCTGTGATAAAGCCTTGTGACACCCAGAATAGCTGCTCCACGACCACCAGGGAGAAGAGAGGTAGCTTCAAGAGCATCCTTGGAAGAATTTCTCAGCCCTGCTGGTGTTCTTCATTTGAATTATTTGAGGCTACAATTTTTTGGCATATGCATATATGAAACTATTTCTCTTTTTTATTTTTGTTTTGATTGGCTGAAGGAAAGAAGGAAAGAGACAGGAAGGTCTATAAATGGAGAATAGCCTTTACTATCTCTAGTTCAGGAGCTTCTACTTGATTCCGATAAAATCTTATGGTTCAGGGGGCACAAACGTTTGCACTTTGCAGCCTGCACAGCTGACCACAAGAGCTTTCACTGTCCAAGGAAGGTATATGTGACTCCGTTGTTTAAAATAGAGACAAATCTAACAAAATATTCTGTGTAGCCAATTGGATTTTTTTATTTTAGGAGGCGTCCATCAATGCATGTGAAGTCAAGCTCCACCTCTTTTTGAACTGCTGCCAATACGTCCCCTTCAGGCAGCCAGCACACTATGAGGAAAGTGCAGGATTGTTAACATAAATTAATGTTAAATGTTAACATAACTAGCTACTGTATGTCTGTTGTGTCAGTCTTACATTTAGCCAAGCAACAGTCCCAAATTAAATCTATTTGTAGTGTTGCAAATAATTAATAGGATAATGTTTTTCTTATCTAAAATTGATTGGCAAAATGATGGCTCTCTAGAACTGCCTGTTTGTTCATCAATTCATCCATTGCAGCATTGAATAATAAACAAGTAGCTGTACTTATTAAATATCACTTCTTATAGTACAGCTATAGATTTTTTGTGAGAGTAAAGCTTTTTCATTATTAAAACTATCGTCAACTAGAAAATAGTTATATTTTTGCTATAACAGACAAATAGTACTAGTGATTGCATTTAATGTTATGAACCAACACCAAATTTTATACACATGATGGGAGCCATGTGTATGTATTCTAATAATCCAAAATTTTAAATACATCACCAGTTTTTATTACAAATGATTCAGTTTAATGTTTGACTGCACTCTGAAATGAAAGCATAGGAGTTAATCATGGAATCAATTTACAGACCAAAATGTATCTAAACTTTGCACTCATCAGAGTAGCCCCTTTGTCAGATATATCAGCTGAACACACTAGTGACATTCTTTCTACAACAGACATCAAACATTCTTCAGACAGTTCTTCACAAATCTGCTGCAGAACGTCACATAAATGTTGGCACTTGTAGGTTTGCTTTGCTTTTCACTTCATCACAAATCAGCTGGATGGGGTTTAAGTCTGGAGACTGTGCTCCACTCCATGTTTTCAAGCTGACATCTTGTTCTTTTATCCTGAGGTAGTTCTGGCAGAGCTTGGACTGATGTTTTGGGTCATTATCTTGTTGCAGGATGAACCACTTACCATCTAGGGATTTGCCAAAAACTGTTCTAAACTTTCTAAATTTGTTTCACTTTTGACCCGTAGTGTACATGGTAGTGGCCAGACACAAATACTGAACAAATAACTGAACTGGCACTTTTAACCTTTTTCTGTAAGTGATTAGACCCTATCTACTCAGACACTGCATACTTTGTGCACAGAGGAGTCAATTTGCCCATCTGAATCAATGCGCAGAGGAATCAGTTTACTCATCTGAGTCAGTGCCTAGAGGAATCAGTTTACTCATTTGAATCATTGCCCAGAGGAATCACTTTACTCATCTGAATCAATGCCCAGAGGAATCAGTTTACTCATTTGAATCATTGCCCAGAGGAATCAATTTACTCATTTGAATCATTGCCCAGAGGAATCACTTTACTCATCTGAATCAATGCCCAGAGGAATCACTTTACTCATTTGAATCATTGCCCAGAGGAATCACTTTACTCATTTGAATCAGTGCCCAGAGGAATCAGTTTACTCATTTGAATCAATGCCCAGAGGAATCACTTTACTAACTTGAATTTTTTGGTCTCCTTTGTTTACTTATCCATTTATGATGTTTTTGTCTACTTATCCACTCCTTTCCTTATCTCAGCCTGCTGTTTTTATTCTGGGAACATGTTATCCTTGTAGAGTGAGGTTGAGATCTTTATATCCTTTGAAAGCATCAGAGTGGTTTTAACCACCTCAGGGCTGGCAGTTTGTTGCTTCTGGCATTTGATACATGCTGGAGATCCATTTAGGGAAACCCAGAGTTTAAACGCTTCTCTGCACTTCATTAGACTGTGAGACATACAATACTGTCCTTTTATGTTTCCCAGAGTGAAATGTTAGCTTTTACAGCATGCTCAGACTGAACGAACCCATTTATTTGTCTTGCAGCAGACTTGCATGTTAAACTGAGTCTCAATTTGACTTCTTTTTGAGAATCCGTTACGTTTTAGAAATAACACATCTATTATTTGAACCACCATCAATTGAAAGCTAAGTGAAGAAATGCAAACTTCACTTTAAGGCATTTCTGAACTACCAGTAGGTTTCAGCACCTGAATTGTGTCAATATTTTTGAAAGATACTTTGCCCTAGTTAACAGGACAGTGCTTGTGCAAGCCAGAGACGTTTATTTTGTGAACAAACAGAACTTTGAGACTCAGTATTTCCTCACTAAGTATCTCGATGACTCCATGACACTACTGGTAATAGTGATAGCTTTTGCTGATGGAGCTCTGTGGGAAGCCTGAGCACAGCTCTTTGGAGAGAATTACTCATCCGGGGTGCTTTGACAGTCCTGTGATGGCCAATGCCTCTTTCAGACAGTTAGACAGGCTTTAGAGCACATTCTGTCTGTTATAGCCAAAAATGCCTGTATGGCTTCCAGTTTGGAGAAGAACATAGATTTGAATGACTAAAATTTAAGGTTCACAAGACATTTTCTGTCATATTTCATCATATTTCATTTTCTAAAATAACTCGTGTTGTTCCAAAGGCATGAAATTCATGTTTTTAACTTTTTTTAGGATCGTTTCAGGTCACATAAAGTCTGACATTGAAGTGACTCGCTTTCATAGTTGAACATAACAAATGTTATGTTTTTGGCACTGCCAAGGCAAGTTGCTAATAATACCTCCGTTTTTGAGATTCAGCCATTAAAGACTCAAAGCCACTGATGTTTGCTGCAGTAATTTGAGGCGGCTACAGGAAATGAAACCTGTGGGTGGATGACATCATATCCTCCCACTACAAAGCCAAAATTCCCAGTTTCCAAGGGCTTCCATTATTCCTTCTTGTTAAAAAACCTTGGAAAGGACCAAAATACCCAGATGGCCTCTGTTCTTGTTTTGTTTGGTGTTACAGCACATACGCCAGTGACTATTAAAGATCACCTCTGCTCTCTGGTCATAATATACAGAAGCCAGTGTGTCGGCAGCCTTTGTTGTAATTTTTCTCACAGAGTGGACAGTAACATTATACAAGATGCTGAAGTTGTAGCATGTCAGATATAACCACGTGCCTGATTCATGTGAAGTACTGTATTCATTTCTGCAGGTGCTTCTACAGTGAACTGGTTTTACCCTCTTAGCACAAATGCATGTGTGTCAAACCTGTCACATGGTGAAATTGTGACTTTTTGCACTGTTTGTATTTGTCTTATATTACTTTTAAATTCGATCACCTCTTTAGAACTTTATTCTTTATTTAAAAAAAAAAAAAAAAAAAATATATATATATATATATATATATATATATATATATTCATTACACATAAAGTGTCATTTCAGACCTTTTTTTGTTTTGATGTTGATCAGTTTGGCTTATAGTTGATAAATCAGAAATCCAGCATCTCAAATTATATTTCATCCTGAGCTTCTGAGTAAATGTCTTCAAACAGTATCAACATTAAAACAACAAAGATTGACATATGTCACTTATAATGAATATAAAATATATATGACGGTTTATCTTTTTGAATTAAATTATGAGCACAAACTTTTATATTCTGTTTTAGGAGATGTATAAAGTAAACAGCACAATTTTAGAGATTTAAAACGGACCTTTGTTATATTTTAAGACATAACTTATTTAGCATTTCTACCAACATTAATTAAACAGTGTGTCTTCCTTCTGAAAACAGAGACATTCTGTCTTTTCTGGTACATCACCTTCAGACACTTTTAGGTTGACTGTCATTGCTCATTGTTTGGGACCTGTTGTAAAATATTTATCAGTTCATTCAGTTATTTTATGTTGGCATCATTGCTCGTGTTAATGCAATTACAGTTGTTTAAATATCTGTCAACATGTGCCCTATTCTTACCTTTGTTTCCCCTGTCTGTTGTGATGTGAACTGATGCTGGTCCTGTGTGACACAAAGAGAAACCCATCAAATAACATTAGGCTGCCTCTTCTTCACACACAGTCGCAGCTTGCACATGTTTGTATTTTTAATGCTGTATTTATTTGTCAGTGTCGAGTGCTTTTCAGTGAAGAAGCTACCAATGCTAATGCAAACAGGCTAGTCAGCTGATGGGTGTCTTTTCTATGTTTCTCTACAAAATGTTGTATTAAAATGACGTTTTCAACATGTAATGAATTGTATCTCAGAAACTAAACAAGATGCACAATTGAAATGTGCTGCAAGACCGGGTCCCTAACCACCAGGCCGCGGCTGCCCCCATGTCCATCTGGTTCAGCAGAAAGCAGCAGTATTTGTCTCCTGAAGCACAAGACTCAGCTTAAAGGAAGCAGAGAGGAGTGAGCGAGAGATAGGAGATGCATTTAGTTTAAAAAAAGTAAGAGAGATGGAGTGTGTGTGCGTGTGTGTGTACGCTGGAGGGAGAATGAGAGGCTGTTTTGTGTGTGTGTCTGTCCACAGGCATATTTATGATGGCTTTTTCCATAATTACAAATTCCTGCAAACATGCAGTGTCAATATATTAGGAAATGAGCTGTCTACTGCATATTTACTTACGTTCACCAAAATATTTTTGTCGGACTTCTGTGTGTTCCTTCCTTTCTGACAGACCAGAAAGTTCTCATCCCACACAGTGGTTATGTGGGAAATATACACAAATGTACATAAGATATCTGTAGACCTGGTGTGGTGTGGATAACTTGTGAAGGGGGCAATAAGCAGAAACGTGTAATCATGCTTAAAAAGTATTTGCATTTGTTAAACAAGCATATATTTCTTTTTAGCTTTGTTGGTTTCTTTATATATCTCACTGATATACACTTACTGGCCACTTCATTAGGCACACATACCTTGTATCTACACTCATTGTCCATTTTATCAGCTCTGTTTATCAAACAGGATCACTTTGTAGTTCACCCTGTTGTACAGTGATCAGGACCACCACAGAGGAGGTATTACTTGTGTATTGGATCATTCTCAGCACTTCATTGACACTGACGTGGTGGTGGTGGCTTGTTACCGTGGGTTGTGCTGGTACAAGAGCTACTGATGTTTTAAAACACATCACTGTCAAAGTGCAACAACCAAAAATATCAAGCTAACAGCATCCTGTGACCACCAGTGAAGGACTAGAGGACCAACAGAAACTGTGCAGCAACAGATGAGCTGCTGTCTTTGTAACTCAGCTCTGCTGTGTCTGATCTGTTCATGTCAATACAACGCACACTAACACACCACCACCACATCAGTGTCACTACAGTGCTGAGTTCCACCACCTGCTCTGTGGGGGTCCTGACCACTGAAGAACTGGGTGAAAACAACTAACAATATGGACAATGAGTGTAGATACAAGGTACCAGTCAAATGTTTGGACACACTTTCTCATTCAAGGTTTTTCTTTTTTTATGTTTTAGTAAATAAACACTGAAGTCATCCAGACTATGAGTGAACACATAAGGAATCATGTAGTAAACTTAAAAGTGTTAAACAAACTAAAACGTGTTTTAGATTTTACTTCAAAGTAGACACACAACTGATGTCTCAAACACATTAAGAGGCAAGAAATGCAAGTCATGAACTCTTGACAAGACACAGCTGTTAACTGAAAGTCATTCCAGATGACTACCTCATAAAGCTGACTGAGAAAATGCCAAGAAAGCTGCATCTAAGCAAGAGGTGCCTACTGTGAAGAATGTAAAATATAAACATATTCTGGTTTGTTTACTAAATAATTACAGATGTATTTACTCATAGTTTAGATGACTTTAGTATTAATCTACAATACAGAACATTTTTAAATCATAAAAAACTACTGAATGTCCAGAAGGTGTGTCCAAACTTTTTTTGACTGGTACTGTATGTGTACCTAATGTAGTGTCCAGTAAGTGTATATGTTGCAGGCTGAAGAACACCAGGCACATCCTTGACCTAAATTTTATCCAAAAAATCATTTGTAACAACTGTTGAAAAATTAGTATGAGCAATATGTAGTGATGACATGTTTATTGAATTCTATTAAACAGTAAAGTTGGATATTAAATGCCTAAGAAAGGTTGAGCAGTCTTTCTTCACTTAGATTTATTATTAATACAGATCACAGCACAAGTGGACCAAGAATCTTTTGTTTTTTGTCTCACACACAGAGGCCAGTGTAGCATTTTCTTGTAGCATTAGCAGTGTGGCATGTTCTCATTAACTAAACAGAAAATTCACTTTCAGATAAATGTCAGTAAATTGGACACTTTCCCTCTTTAAGCTGATGTGTTTTGTTCATTCACTGTTAAATCTGTCTCTGGGCCATCAAAATCGGTTGTTTGTGGCTCCATGTGTTTAACTTGAAGATGAATAATGGAGAGGGCTGTTGAACATGAGACTTGACTGATTATTATGAGGTCTTAAAGCTCTGATCTGAATTTGTTTGTGTATTTATTTGACCTGTGTCTGTTTCAGTCTCTTCTGTCCATCATTACGAATCTATTTCTCTCTTCATTCATGTTTCAGTGGCTCTTTTAATAGCCGTGTCCTGTTTGAGCTCATTATCAGTTACATCTGATTCTGTAGTGTTTTAGCCCAACTTCACATTTCACACTCTCAGTGACATTCAGAAGTCTCTCTCTCTCTCTGTCTCTCTCTCTCTCTCTCTCTATTCTCTCTGTACCTCTCTCTCCCTCCCTCTCTCACTCCTTCTCTTTCTCTCTCTCTCTTCTCTCTATACCTCTCTCTTTTTCCCTCTCTCACTCCTTCTCTTTCTGTCTCTGTCTCTCTCTTACTTCCTCTCCTTCGCTCTCTGTCACTCTCTATCTCGGTCCCCTCTCTATCTCTCTCATCTCTTTTTCACTGTCTCTGTCTTTCTTTCTCTCTCACTCTCTCTCTCTCTGTCCTCTCTTTCTCTCTTTCTTTCTTTCTCTGTCTTTGCTCTTTTTCTCTCACTCTCTCTGTCTATTTCTCTTTCTGTCTTTCTTTCTCTCTGTCCTATTTTTTTCTCTCTCTCTTACTCTTTCTCGCTTTCTCTGTCTCTTTCTCATTCATTCTCTCACTCCCCTCCCCCCATTTCTCTTTGACACTTTCCACATCTATCTCCTCTTCCTTCCTTCCTCCAAATACGGTACTACATTTCATTTCTCAGCCTGTAATATCTTCCAAACCAAAACTGCAATTAGAATTTGGTTAGTGTTCTCTTTTATGCATAAAAGCATGTTTAACTTAAAGGACCGGTTCCACTTTTAGAAAGCACATCAAAGCAGGGTGGTCTACCTGGCAAGCCAGTGTTGTACACAGTGTCTGTGTACGAGTTTGCATGTATTTTTGCTTTAAAGGAATGGAAAGACGCACTTCCTTTTGTGGGTGTTGTGTGTTACTGAAAAATTGGTGACATTTGCAGAAAAACTCAACATTCATGCAAAGACAGTCACGCTATGTATAAAACCTACTCTTAATGTCATAAAGAGAGAAAACTGCATGCTTTTATTTCTTCATTCCTGGAATTATTCAGCAACCTTTCTTCTTGTTTTAAAGAGTTATTGTTTTTAGGACCATTTGTTTTAGTATAGTGTATTTCTTTTTATCTTATCTGTACCACATATACACTACTACTCAAAAATTTGGGCTCATCCATTAAATGTAACATTTTTCATGACCCCAATTTTTTTCTTTTTACTTTTGTTTTTCTATCTAGACGATGATAAAATCCATAAAATTATGCTGCTAATGTGAGATTATTAAAAAGATTAACATGTTGCACAAGGCATCATGTAGGAATATTATTGATGTGCTTTGAGCAAAGGTGTCAAAAGTATTCACATTCATTACTCGGGTAGAAGTATAGATACCAGGGTTTAAAAAGACTTTTATAGAAGTTGAAGTATCAACTTAAGCTTTTTACTCAAATAAAAGTACAAAAGTACTGGTTTCACAACTACTTAAAGTATAAAAGTAAAAGTAATGAAAAGAAAACAAATGCCAAAACTTAGGCTGTGCCACAGGGGCATATAGTGCACTACCCCACCCCCAAAATATTTTTTTTCTAAAAGCGGTAATGACTATAATGTTATATTAAAATGGTAATGTTGATTTTTTGGGATGTACTGGCTTCCTGTTTCAGCTGAATATAAGCACCTTGAAAATGAAAACATTTTAGTCATAACAATTATATTAGCGACTAAGGATGCACCGATACCAGCATCGGGTATCTGTCCGATACCACGTGCGCGTACTTGTACTCGTATTCATAAAAGTGCTCTGATACTACAGGATCCGATACCAG
>BRDA01041232.1:0-10909 GCA_036984385.1 Crenuchus spilurus
TTGAAGAAATTTACGCTACTCGTTAGCTGGAATATTACTCGTTACCTGGAACAAAAAAGTTCCGAGATCTCAACTTGTTACCTGGAATACTCGTTAGTAGGGATGCCCGTAAGTAGGGTTACCACTGTACTTACATCTCACACAATACATTCTGGTGGCCGAATGCAATCAAATACTCATAGCAATGCTTCAAAATCTAGTACAAAGCCTTCCCTGGACAGAAGAAACTATAAATGAGCAGGTGTCCCAATACTGTTGTCCAAATAGTGTATCCACAGTAAGGCATTTTAACTCTTACCAGACAGTGACAACTTCGTCCTGTGGTCACTCTCCAGCTCAAATCCTAGGGCCGAAAAAACTTTGTCCTGGAAACTCGAGGATGCTTCTCAGTCTACAGGCTTCTCTCTCTCTTTCTTCTTTTGGCCTCCGATTGCATAATCTCTCATTTTGTGGCTGGAGAAACTCAACCCCATTGCCTTCATCCAGCTCTAAGTTTGGCCCCACATATCTCCTGCTCTGCGCTCCAGGGCCATGCTCGTATTTCTAGTGCGGGTCGAGGTCCCGGTAAGCCCACATGCTCCGGGCTCAGTAGGAGATGTGAACTCATGGAGAAGAGTTAAACACACGTTCCAAGCCTTAAGCATCTTGTATGTTATTTAAGCGTGACAAATGGATGGTTGTCACGGGGTCGAGTCCATAAACTAGCCACTTACAAAATGCCTACTCTTACAAAACACTCCCCCAAACATGCCGTCAGTCTTGATATTGACACTCTGCAGCTTGAACCGCTTGAGTTGCATAAGATACTGTACAGCTTGAGGACAGTGGAGGATGCTACAAAATGGTAGTTGCTCAGTAAACCCTGGGGGAAAATCAATGGTATGATAGTCTAATTTAAACAATTCTTTCTTTACTCAAGTGTGAGAGTTTGTTGTTAGGACGAGAATGGATGAATTAGTAATGGATGCTAGTATACACCAAACCACAGCTGAGTATAGCTAATGTAACTAATAAGTAATGGAAGCTTACGTACACCAAACAAAAGCTAAGTACACCTTGGGTGGGGGGGGGCTGTGTACGATGTATTACGTGTTCAAATACATTATTTTTTGTGCTTGAACACAAATTTTATTATTATTAGTTATTAAAATATATTGACAAATTATGATTTATATTTTATTAATTACTAGTTACTATTAATAATATACTAATAATAACTATTAAACATTATTATGATTAATAAAATAATAAAAATTAATATTAATCATTAATAAAATAATACATTATTACATATTATTTATAAATAATAAACTGTTAAAAGTATGTAGCATAAAATTATCACCTAATCCTTTTCAGTCAACTTCACTTCAGCTCATTATCACCAATGTTACACATATGTTTGGCCTGTATGGTCAATAGATCTTATTTACACAGAATTATTCCTCATTTTTTAGTAAAAATAAGCAGAAATTCTGAATTATTTTGATAATAGTTACAGTTAGAGGCATGTAAATAGATGGCTTGTCACAGACTGGTAGACACACGCACACAGACAGACAAATGTAAATATTAATGAATTTTAATATGAAACTGTTGATATTAAAATACGTCTAGCTGATGTGACACAGACACAGAATAACAACTTACAGGTGAAAACAGACTGCTGGGCAAATTGCAGTCCAGACTCCATTTGACGGAGTGACAGCAGCAACAGCCAATCACACGTTAGCAAGAAACGGCAGAGCCAATCAATGAGCTTGTGGCAGCCTAAAGGGAAACCGGCTTGGAATTCAGCTGGGTTTCCATTTAATATAGCGTAACATCTCACTCAAGTGAACCAAACAGAATAGGGAGCTGGTGAGATTAGTTTGTGAACGAAACGCTTTGTACAACAAAATCCTGGATGTTTGTGAAATTCCACCTGGACATGTTTTTTAAGTCTCAAGAAGAGGACATGTTCGGGTAAAAGAGGACGTCTGGTCACCCTAGCTAATGTAGCTAATAAGTAATGGAAGCTTATATATATACCAAACCTAAGCTAAATATGGCTAATGAAGCTAATAAGTTATGGAAGCTACTGTAATATACACCAAACCAAAGTTGAGTATAGCTAATGTAGCTAATTAGTAATTGAACCTTACATATACCAAATCTAAGCTAAGTATGGCTAATGAAGCTAATAAGTAATGGACGCTAATATACACCAAACCAATATTGCATCTCAAGTGTTTATTTGGTTTCTGACACTGCTTGAAAAACTTTTGTAATGTTGCCCATTTATAGGAAACAGTATGTCAAACAGTATCTGAAATCACATAAGCAAGATAGTTAAGATTACAATTTGATCATGTGTGATGGCTTGGGTATGTAGTTTACACACTGCTAAGTATTGGCTAAGCTTCCATTGCTTGTTAGCTACATTAGCCTTGTAGCTCCAGTCTAAAGTGAAAAGTAGTTTTTGCTTTTGGGCTTGTTCACTTCATTCACATGCAGTCTGGGACAGCAAACATACTTGCATTTGTGCTGGTATCATCATTCCTGCTGGTGTAGGTTGCTCATTTCCTCCTTT
This sequence comes from Crenuchus spilurus, assembly GCA_036984385.1. Classification (NCBI taxonomy): domain Eukaryota; kingdom Metazoa; phylum Chordata; class Actinopteri; order Characiformes; family Crenuchidae; genus Crenuchus; species Crenuchus spilurus. Next base: position 2,570 of record BRDA01041232.1, read on the forward strand.
TCACAGATGTAAACAAACACTCCTTTACAAAATAAGTATTGGGGCAATATTAAAATAAATACAATGGTAAAACCATCAAGGTAGAACCATGTTTTTTGGACATTGCCATTATGGTAGTACAACATTAATACAGATAGTTTTACCATTGTAATGTAACTACTTTTACTATGGTAATACAACTGATGTTAACTGGTTTTAATGGTTAAACTAGATGTATTACTGTAGTATTGTCATTGTAGTACCATGATACTACCATCATGGAAGTATCTAAAAAAAACCTGGTTCTACCTTGATGGTTTTACTCTACCATCATACAACCATGGAAGTATATTTTGTACAGGATTTAAATGTAAATACTATTGAGATCTCAAATTGTTACATTTTTTATTAATTTTTTTACATTTTCTGGTATTTGATTTGCACAATTATAATTGTTTAACACTAGCATTCCCAGGTTTTCTGAGATTCTTGTTCCCCCCTCCCTCTTATGGGCCATCAGCTACCAACTATTCTTATGTAAATGATTGCTGGGATTCCATCCAGCCAGCCATGAAACACCCAGGTCTCTTCTAATTCTGCTTTTTTGTGTTCTTCGATATTCACTGTATAATATGTAATAATATGAAAATGTATGATAATTATGTCATTTGTGTCATTACAGAAAAATAAACTGTATTTCATTGTTGTAATTTAAAATAAAATGTAATTTCAGTGGAGACTGTCAATGCTTGTACACACTCTGTATGTAATATTATTAAAAAAAAATTATTTTATAAAATATATGTTTGTTTGTAAGTGTATATTGGTTTTGTCTGTGGATTTTGAAGCTTAGTTAGTTTCAGATGTTTCAGGGATTACAGATTTATCCCTTTTCACTTGCATTTGTATGACAGGAACCATTCACACTTGTTGCTTTATTGAGTGTTGCTGTGTTAGTAGGGGAGGCCTTTGAATGGTCCACTGAATGATTTATGAAGACTTTAACTAGTCATGTCATACTATTTGACCACTAATAGCTCAATCTTGCAGTGCATCTTCAGCCTGCTAAACGTGAGTGAGCGAGTTACAATGAGTTAATGACGTTTGCTTTGATCTTGCTGCTGTTTCAATTTGTTTTCCGTTAATGTACAGTTTACTCTGAAGACTTCATGATTCCTGACAGCCTGTCTCCACCCTGGAACATCATACTTCCATTGCAACAAAGAAGAAGAAACGAGAAACAGATTTGAGCCAGCGAACCTGCATACCTCACGCCTCAGGCTCTCCTTTTTGTATTCTTCTCAGTACAGGCCAGGCTGAGTCACTGAATTAGTCTGTCAACAATTGAAAATCCAAGTCACTTCCTTACATTTTGGCTCTGGTTTGCTGGTTTTTTTGTTGAATCTGTTGCAGACTGCTGTAAACAAAGGCGCTGAGATTCCCAAAGGCACTAATGCTGGTTTCTATAAAGCAGTTAGACAAGCTTCAGGGCCACTATGCTCTAAGAACAGATGCTTAATGAGTTCCTGAATTGGAAAACAGCAAGATTCTATTCATAGCAGGGAAAATGTGCTGCCAAAGGTGTTTAAACTTGTTAACTATGTTAATGTTAACGCTACAAAGAGATTTTAGTCTAATGATGCATTAGAATCATCATGTATTGGTGCTTATTTGGAGATGAATAAAAGTGATACTCATATCACTCATCAGAGGTGCTAAACACAATAAAGCATGAAGATCTAATGTTCAGCCCAAGACATTACCTCATAAATATGTACAGAGTGGGAACATAACGCATAGATTCACAGAATCTATCATAGAAACAACGTCATGAATAGTTCAGAGAACTGTAGTTCATTACTCAGGTAGACGTACAGATACTAGGGTTTAAAAATACTTTTATAAAAGTTTAAGTATCAACTTAAGCTTTTTACTCAAGTAAAAGTACAAAAGTTCTGGTTTCAAAACTACTTAAAGTATAAAAGTAAAAGTAATGTAAGGAAAACAAATGCCACAACTTAGGCTGTGCCACAGGGGCATATAGTGCACTACCCCACCCCCCACCCCCAAAATATATTTTTTTTTCTAAAAGCCGTAATGACTATAATGTTATATTAAAATGGTAATGTTGATTTTTTTTGGGATGTACTGGCTACCTGTGTCAGCTGCATATCTGCCCCTTAAAAATTAATACATTTTAATAATGTAAGAGTATACTAAATGTATATTTAATAGCAATTATATTTTTATTTTGTGTTTTATGTTTTTCTTGGTTATTTAGACACATTATTTAGTGTTTCGAGTAAATAAATTTTTTCTGGCAATCGATGGCTTTCCCTGACTGCTATCTTACTCTGTACTCCATTACTTTTCCCTGAGGAGATCAGCGCAGTAGTTTAAGGTAGCACAGTTTTCTTTACGTAGCCTGTCATGCTAAGCAGCATTTTTGATTTATTCCTTTGTTGGTTATCCTGGTAAAAACAAGACAAACAGACCTGTGTGAAAAACAAGACTAAAAAATAAACGTGTTTGAGGACTAGACTTCATCTCTTTCTGTTGCTTTTGGAAGATTTTGGATCCGCAGGCACGAGTTAGAAGCTTCAAGTGCTGCGTTGCGGGAAAGGCCCTTAATCAGCCGCTATTATAATTTCAGATATATTAGCGGACCATATATGTGTAGTACTGAGCTTGCTGGAGAGTGGCGAGACACGTGACGTGCAGGTACCAATAGGGTATCAGAATGGTCTTTGTTTATACCAGGGGTGTCCAAACTATGGCCAGCGGCTCCATTTTTAATTGGCCCACAAGAAATTTTATACATTTAATAGAATATGGCCCGCACTTCAACTTTTGCTTGAGTGTATTGCACTTTTTAGTTTTAACACCAGGGGGAGCTACTGTTGATCAAGGCATTTGCTCCACCAAAAAGGACAATCACAGAAGAAATTTACCCCAAGTTACTAAACATGGCAGAACCAAAGAAGCGAGTACACACCGCTGTGTACAGCGCCCACGCAAAGTCAGCTGATCTCATCTGATGCAGATTTGCTCCTTGATCAAGTGACATTTGTCCGGATTTCTGGCACGAGTGGCGTCGGATCAGCACCGCAACTGGATTAAACATACCCAGCGCAGCTGATACCAGATTATTAGCCTGTTATTAAGTCCAGTTCAGTCTGTTAATGTTGATAACCATTTTAAACGAACATTAATAGATGTGTTGCTAAGCCTAATAACTCAAATAACAAGCTTGAAATGTACCCGTCCCATTTACCCCTTTATTGTTTTTCTCTGTGCTGTAAATCTTCTGTTTAAGAAGAAATCTGAGGCTGCTATTCTGAGAATGAGCTTCCAAAGCTTTTTCTGAATAAATCAGTAAAGGTCCATTTATGGAAAGCTGTGATGAAGGCAGTTTCGTCTTTAATTATATTTAACAATATAACATATTTGACCACTTTTAATTGATTTTTCTAACTTTAATACACTAAAGTTAAGGCTATATACCTCATTTCTAGTAAATGGCCCAGCCCCTCCTATATTTTTATGTATGTGGCCCTCAGTGAAAAAAGTTTGGACACCCCTTGTTTATATGTCCAACCACAGTCACATTCACTCTTTCTGGATGGCTCAGTTTATCTGGATAGGATGTTTTTTGAATGAAGACAAATGGAAATGGAATGCGTAGAAATAACGAGGCTGTTTTTAAAATGTAAGGAGTAGAAAGTACCGATAATTGCATAAAAATGTCAGTAAGTAGAAGTAAAAAGTCGTTCAAAAATAATTACTCCAAAAAAGTATAAATAACCAAAATTTATACTTAAGTATAGTAACTAAGTATTTGTACTTCGTTACTTGACACCTCTGCCGGTTTGCAACTTTGCTTTGTCTCTATAGGGTCCAGAGTTCAGTCCACAGTATTTCCCCATTCTTCTCTGGGGCAGCCATGGCTGGAAGTTTGCTGGGTTGATCCCTTGGCAGTACGTGACTGAAGTGCATTTGAGCAAGGCACCTAACCTCCAAATGCTCCCCGGACACCATGGGTAAGGCTGGCCTAGTGTGTATGTGTGTGTTTCTCTTAAAATAGTTGTGATGCTAATGTTAATATGTTTAAATGTCAATAGTCACCCAAACTGGTTCTGTAAATACATTCTCAAAACTTCTCAACATGCCCATGGTCTTCATTTAGATCAGGTTAGATTACTTGATTTGGAACACAGTTACAATAAAATGCATTAAATTGTGTGGCACAGTGGTGCCCAATCCTGGAAGGTTCAGTTCCAGCACAATGGAGTCTGATGATGGGATGATCCTGAAAGCGTTACCTGCATCGGATATGTTAGCTTAAGGATGGCACTAAACTCTGCAGGGTAGATCTGCAAGACTAGAACTGGGCACTGTAGCAAAATGTCATATGCCACCAGGTGCTGTGCCAAATACTAACCTTATTTGTTCACAATGCCAAATGTAGATGTCATTTCTCTATTCTGTTAAAAGGCCACTGTGGGCCTTTGATATCCGATAGGACGTAGTTTAAAGATGGCGCGAGTCTGGTGGCCATGAAACCAAAGAACTAGGCAGATCTGAGACTTTTCCAGGTCCACTCCCTCAGAGGATGTCTTTGCCCACAGGCTATGGGCATTAAGAGTAATGTAGCTGGTACAGTAATGAGCACCCTGTTAAGCAGTGCATAATCAAATTAGCTTGCCATGTATGCTTTAATGAACCCACTGTGATCAGCTGGAGTCCTCAGGGCCAGGGGTCACCTACGGGTCACCAGCAGGGCATTGCGCCAACTACCCATGCCCAATGCCCATCAATGTGCTGAGACTGCTTTGAATGGTTTGGATGTTGGGTTACTGTTGTAAAGCAGCATGAAGTGAACCGTGTGTGTTCACTGAGAGAAATTTGTCGCTCCTCAGCGAGAGTAAGACTACAGCCAGCCAGCCACCCACGCGCTATTGTAAGCAGCCTGAATACAGGCCTGGCTCTGTCAGGGAGCATTCTGAATAGCTGTGGCCAACTCTAAAGAAGCCAGGCCTGTGAGTGAGCGGGGTGGAGTTCATGAGATGCTTCTTTGAAACAGTAATCTGCTGTCTTCTTACTGGATTGTCCTTTTAACAGTCTACTGTATATTGTAGGATATTTTGTCTGAATCTGCATGTTCAAATTGTAGAGTTTATATTAGCAAATCGTTGATGCGTTCTGTAAAAGAACCCTTCAAATGAGCAGAAAATGTGTTGTATGATATGTAATATAACAATACTTGCTTACATTTCAACACATTTAGATTTTTTTGGTCCCAGAACTCATTTGCTGCACAGCACTAAATGGACTTTATGTAGGTTCATCATGCAACTCTGATTTGTAACACAAGAGGGCGCCCTTCAGCATAACAGAAACTGAGTGATCAGTTCTATTTGTTTGGGACTAAAAGATCAGTAAAGGATTGCAACCAAAAACACATATTGCCATGTACAATTAAACAGCTGTAACCCTTGCATTCAGACAAGAAAATGTTGCATTTCTACTGACATTTAGTGGATGTTTTTTAGCATAACATACCTCTACCAATTGGTAGAGATGGTACAATCACATTGTGCTCAGTTCAACATCTTCTTCAAGAAGATATAGTGACTTAAATGTGCTCTACCAAATGGTTGAGCAGAATCTTTCAGCTCACTGTTTACATGTTGCAGACACTAAAACTGAGATATGAAAGTATGTTCTGTTTTGGGAAATGCCCAATGTAATGGGGCATCCCTGGCCTGGTGGTTAGTTATCTAGTATTTTGACCAGAAGGTTGCCAGTTCGATCCCAATCAATCTATTGGTTGATGCTAAACTTTTAAATGGTGAATTTGTGATTTTTAGTTTTCCTTCCACTTTAAAGACTTCGTAATTTTTACATAATATAAGGCTCAAATTAAAGTAAAAGGCTTTTGTTTAAATTAGTCTGGTTAAATTCTGTCATTTGTCATTAATGTCATTGTCATTAGGCACCTTCTTTCTCTTTGGATCCTTTTTTGCTTGTTAACTTACGTGTTGTAGCTTTAGTCTAATGTTAACAATAAACCTTTTAAACCTTCATACACATGCAATTTGGAGCAGGAAACAAACACTCTTAAAAGAGAAGGTTCTTCAAGGGTTCTTGAGTAAAGAAAATGGTTCTACAGGAATGTGCTGTAGATGGTTCTAAATAGAAGTCTTTAGAAAATGGTTCTATATAGCACCAAAAAGGGTTTCTTCAAAAAGGGTTCTCGCTTGGCATTGTAACTACACCAGAACCCTTTTTTGTGGGTTGTATAGAACCATCTACAGCACGTTCCTAATCAATATAACAAACCCTTTCACAATGGAAAGAACCCTTTGGGTTTTTTAAGTGTTTGTTGTTCTTTTAATGAAGAACCCTTGAAGAACCATTGTTGTGGCAGCTGTCCAATAGAAGGCGCCACCCACCATGGCGGAAATAGTTTATTTTCATTTTTTAAATAATCCAAAAAAGCTCCATATTTTAAGCATGTATGTGCTGAACATGCATAATAACATATCGGTAAAATATATTGGGGGTGAAATGAGCTTCCTGGTTCATTCTCTCTCTCTTCTGGTTGGACAGAAATATCACCCAGTCAGAGAAGCAGCAGCCAATCACTGACCTACTGACACAAGATACGCACATAGCAACAGAAATTTAGCCAATCAGGGTCCTTGAATCTGTTGTCTAAACAATGCTTCAAATATTGCCCCTAGCAGAGTCGGTCAGTGGTTTTAGAAACGTCTGACATTATTGACATGCAATACATGACTCTAGAAATGTCTATTATGCTGTATTTTTATATGTAATGACATTTATCATTAACTATTAGTGTTAATGCCAAATAAATAGTGACTTTTTCACAGAGAACTGCTATCCTGCAGTTTGTGTTAATATTGGGATGGTTGTGGAAACTGACTGAATTTGTCTCAAACAGCCCCATCTAGATTACTTTTCACCAGTTGCCACTGACGAAAATATCAACTAAAGATCAGTTTGGTGGATTCACCCCCCCTTCCCTTTCATTGGTACAACAGGAGCCATTCACACTTGTTACTTTATTGAGAGTGTTGCCATGTTAGTAGGGGAGACTTTTAATGGTCCACTGAATGATTTATGAAGACTTAAACTAGCCATGACATACCATAGTGCATAGCTTGAGTGGTCCCAGGGCACCTTTCACAAGCTTCTGGACATGCTGTTCATGTTAAAACTTTCATACCCTTGACTTAATTGACATGGATATGTGTTTCTGAAGCACGCTTGTAAAATATGATGCAATCTGGCATGAGAGAAGGGGCGGGCATGGCTAGTGTTGGGCATGGATTTCGATGGAGTTCATTGCGCAACTGTGCAAAAAGTTGAACAAGCTACAAAATGATGATGACGTTACATGTACAAGGTGGACCACCAAGGTAGGTGTGTCTAAGAGTGGACATGGTGCTCAAGATATGCCACCGTCACTTGATGCACCTAAATCATGCCTGCTCTGTGGATGTCCTGACCACTGAAGAACAGGGTGAAAGGAGGATGACGAAGTATACAGAGAATCGGAACTGAACAAGTGGAGACTGAGACTAGATACAAGGAGGTGGTTTTAATGTTTTGGCTATTGTGTAGTTGAGATGCAGTAAAGCCGACATTTTTAATTCTGTGGATTTTTCTCATCAAGAAGTCGAACTCTATTGACAGATAGAGTGACTGTGTGCAGTAAGTGGATGGTTGGATACCAGATAGCAGGACCAGAGAACAGTAAGTCCTGGTGAAGCCAGGCGGCTTAGCCGCTAAATGGAAACTGTGCTGGAGGGCTCATTGGCCGATCTAACAGTGCAAGTGGATACGAGACTTCAAAAGGACTATGGTCGAGAGACAAGTTCTGAAATAATTACAGGCTCGTTCTGTGGGCCTTAGATGTGGCCTGATGCTGGCCTGGCTTGGCTCGGGTAGCGGGATGGAGAAGCAGACTCTTTCTTGTTGCAACACACTGCTGAGGCTGAGAGGGGTTTCTTCAGGACAGACAGTGGAATTTAAAGCAGTCTGTGGAATCTAAATTGGCTGTAAGTACATGATTCAGTGTTTGTGTGAGAGGGACAGAGTGCAGAACATACTTTTGGGAATCACGTTTTTTTACTATAGACTAAAAATGGTCTAAAATGCTTGATATGAAACATACCTGATATGGTCCTTTAAACCAAACCACCTGAACAAACTGCTTAAGAAAGCTGACTCTGTAGAAGTCAGGCTGGAGTTTCTAGAAAACTGTACCCAATACCTCACACCCTCTGTGTGCAACACTGTACACAATACCTCACACCCTCTGTGTGCAACACT
>BRDA01041234.1:0-10510 GCA_036984385.1 Crenuchus spilurus
GAGACGTCACGTCTATGCCAATAAAACAGCACATTTCAAACTAAACTAAAACTTATTTTAAATACATCGTCAGTACAGCCAAGTGTAAAACCTGTCATTTACATTGTAATATTCTTTGTTTCTCTGTTTCCATTCTGATTGGACACATATAACAGCCACTTTTCCACCTCAATTCTCATTATTATTCTAATGAAGGACCCAGGCTGATGGCCTACTTCTCTGGCTTCAGCTTGCTGACAGCAGTGTATGCACTTAAAAACAGACTTGTGGCAGCAGTGTTTGTGTGAGAATGTCCAGCAGCTTGTATAAATCCTCTCAAAAACATCTGAGATAAGTGGGAGAGCTATAATAGTCTGTTAGTTTTCAAGTTAAATATGGTCATGTAATAGTTTAGAGGCCAAACAAGCAGTTTATATTCCAATATTCCTAAATATTCCTAAAGACAGTGAGAAACAAACATTAATCAAAATATTAGATAATATATGCAATATAATAGAGTATATAATACTATATAATAAAATAAACATTAGCTCACATGCATGTTGCCTGTAGGGCAGATAATATGAGCTGAGCCTTTTTCCACATGAACATCAGAAATTACATTACAGAGAATGTTCATATTCACATTTTACAAATATACTTGCTCCATCTCAAAAACACAGAATGACATAAGTAAACAAACAATGTAATAAAGGGGTTAATGTGAAAATGACAGCATCAAAGAGAATGAAAGGGAGCGAGCGCGAGCAAGGGAAGACCAGAGAGAGGAAAAGAAAGGCAGAGAGAGCGAGAGAGAGAGACTGTGTAGTGATGAAAGCAGTTTGCCGCTGGCCTGTGCCCCAGTATTTGGTGTGCCTGCAGTACAAAGACCCTGCCAGCCTTCAGTCAAGCCTGACACTAACTGTGTGTCTGACAGTGAGAGAGAGAGAGAGAGAGAGAGAGAGAGAGAGAGAGAGAGAGAGAATGGAACAAACTTACAGCTCACCTTCATTCCTCCCTACGTCACCTGTCTCTATTCCTCAATCTTCCTCTTTGATCTGTCCTTTGTTTATACTTCTCTCCAGTTCCATCACTTTCTCCATCCCTTCAATCTGCAAGATGCTGAGCACAGCGTTAAAAGAGGGATGTGACATTTGATCACTTTTAGAGTAAGCGTAAGATGTGAATCAGCCTTTATATTATTATGTTTAAAAAATAATAAATAATAATATATAATTAATATTAATTAATTAATAATAATCAAACAATAATTTGCACTTTTCTCTTATTCCAAACGTATTCAGACATGTTTGGTGTTTGAAGTTTACTGGCTTAGTCTTGCACTACTAAGGCCAGTGTAGCTAAGAAGTGCTGGATGCTATTTTCTGCAGCGGTGAGCTGTTAAAGTACTCTGAGGAAGACCTGCATGTGGTGTCTGACACTGCATAACATACTGTTCTATGTAAAACAGATGCCATACATTTGTACTTTTTTATTTTAAATCAGGCAGCTCAACAATGCTGATTGGATCAGAATGTGGCTTGTGCTGATGAATTTCGACAGAGCTATTTGAGTTCTAGTGTTTGTTAGCAACATTTGCCTCACAGCTTCAGTTCTAAAGAAATAAAAATGTAACAAAATACACGTATTGGCTTAACTACATCTGGGGCAAATGACACTCATTTCATTAATCTACGGAGGATGTGAAAGCTCTCTTTCTCAGCGTTGTGTGTATGGTTGAGCTGTGGAGTGGTGGTACTAAGTTAAACCACTCATATCGCCGATGTGTGCATGTTTTTGGGGAGGTTTTGGTGGGGGCAGTGTCAAGGGTCAGTATGGGGAGGTTGCATAAAGAGACATCACACAATATCTCACCATAATACACAAGCAGCACAACAGTCATGTTGAGTAATACCCAGGTATTGTTTGCTGGTTATGAAACCATTTGCCTCCATTGTCTGCAGCTGAAGACAATTGAAAAGTGGGTCAATGGGCTTCGGGCTCAAAACAAATCTGCTCCCAACATTTCAGTTTACACATTTTTAACCCCCTCAGAGGAATAGACATGATGTGGTCAACAGATCATTTACTCCAGTGTGTTCTCCCTGTAGTACAACGCTCCTTACCACACGCCCTCAACGACTGTGAAACGATCACTGAACAAGCAAGTCATTGTTTTAACAAGGTACGACAATGAGCAACATTCTAGACATTTTTATGAAGGAAGAACTTTTGCATAACAGAGTTGGTTCCATGTTCTTACTTTACGTCTTAACGTTTACACACTTTGAAAGAAAAAAAAAACATTTACATGGCATTTAAACAAGTTAAATGTTCAGATGTTCAGAATATCAACACACACATCAATAGGACAAATGTTTATAGAATAGAATGACTGTGCAGCTAAATCCAGTGACAAAGTTTCCATATTCATCAACGCCAACAAATATTGAAAGTGCTTTTTGCAGGTCATAGTTTAGGAGATTTCAATAACAGTACTACTGGGTCAAAGCTCTGCACAGTTTAATGCTGACCACAAAGATAACAGAACAGTGCTATTCCTATCAATAGAGCATCTGAAAGTTCTAGCCATGGTAAACAGATTTGTTGTGTTAGTGTTTTTGTGTGCTGATGTTCTTGCTCTTGCTTGTCCTTTTAAGGGAAACTCTGTGCTCTGTGCCATTTGGTGTTCCCTCCTGCCGCGTAGGCTAAAACAGCAGACTAGGAAGAGGATGATGATGATGATGATGATGAAGATGATGATGAGAAAGCAACAGCTGTCAACATCTTACGAATGTAACACACCTATAACGAATCAAATAAAAATATTAGTATTATAATTTTGTTGTAATTCTTGTTCTTGTATCAATATTCTTATTATAGATCACTTGTAATCAATGACATTGATAACCAATTATTTTAGATTGATATTACTTCACCATACATTTGATTTATATAATGTTAAAACTGTAAGACTCTTACTTACAACTTACATTCATTTGTTTAATATTAGATGATATTAAAAAGTGCTTTTAGCTTCTGACATTTGCAAAACTCTGAAAAGCAGGTTTTGATTGTATTTACTCAACAGTGAGGACTCGAGATAAGCAAAAACAAAACAAAACAGAATTATCATTCTCTGTAATGTAATTTCTGATGTTCATGTGGAAAAAGGCTCACAGCTCATATTATCTGCCCTACAGGCAACATGCATGTGAGCTAATGTTTATTTTATTAAATAGTATTATATACTCTATTATATTGCATATATTATATTATCTAATATTTTTGATTAATGTTTAATCAAACACCATAATGTATTATTTAATTATCTTTTTCAAGTCAACTGAAAACCACTGTCTAATTCACCAACCTGGACTGAGGACCTTTCAGAGTTGTAATAGGACTAACTCACCTCAGTATTGACCTGCTGCAGAGTCAGATATGTTGCTCTCTGTTGTTCTTAATTCTGTTTATTTGCAATTCTATGGCATAACACACACGTTCACAGCCAAAGCACCTAGACATGCACAGACACACACATATCATGTTACAAGATTAGTCAGTATCACATAGAAGGCAGGCTTCAGTTTTCTAAAGTCTGAAGAAATGCAATAATAAACAATACAAACACACACAGAGACAGACAATAAGTTTCAAGCAAATACAAAAAACAAATATTTTTGTAGACAGTTCTCTTAAAACAACAGTGTTCTTTCAGAAACACTCTTACCAGTCACTGAACATTTGAACCAGTCGTCCTACGTTTTTGGAGGATATGTCACGGCCAATACAGGCAACCACCTCCACCTGCTTTTTACAGTTGTCCAGTTTACCCTTGATCACATTTGAGTACACAGCCTCAATCAGCACATCCTCCAACTGTCTCACACTGGCCACGTCCAAAGCCTTCTGTAGAGCCCTGTATGAGATACACTACACAGACAAACACACATTCAAACACACAAAGTTCCCAGTGAACTGTGTACTGGCTGACTCCTCTCCACTGCCTGGGTAATGCAATCATAAACAAAATGTAAAACACATATATAATTGTGCTTAAACAAAGACATTATAGACATACCTGAGTATTTTCAGCCAAACTAGCAATTGTCAAATGCCTCAGTTTATTCTTCTGGGCTTCAGAGAGAGGAGGCAGGGTGTTTTTCTTGGCTAAAAACACGAATAATTAATTTTAAGAATTAGCCATATACATTTGTGTAGAATGTAAAAGACTTAAACAAATAGACTTACATTTATAATCATGGTAAGTGCCATAAGCAAACACGTCCAAAAGTTGAGCGTATCCCTCATAAGGACCCTTTGACAGCTGTGAAGTTACACAATTAAGTGGCAAAAAAAAGGAAGTTTGGCGCCATCTGCAGGCAAATGTACATCACATATTGTTGACACCCACTATTCAGATTATATACGTTTATCAGGGTTCGTCTGTTTTCTGTTTACAGGTCTCCTCAGAGTTAAAGTTCATGCATTAAAATTAAATTAAAATTCTGAGGGTTTATCAGCGAAGCTCTATATTAACAACTGAAACTTGTCCTGGTCAGACAGTAGAGGCGCTGCAAAAGAAGTCCAAAGTGAATGAGCTTGTATGGAACTTTACTGCAAAACTTTAATTTCTAAACCGTTTATCTTCATACACACTAAAGCACTGTTTTTTTTACAAAGCAGAACTACTTAAAACAAATCAACACCTCTTTCATGTGTTACACGTCTTAAAATATCACTTTTAAGACTTTAAAATAGCACAATAACGGCTCTGCTATCACCCAGTAGCTGAAATGCTAATGCTAATGTTTTACTGAACAAAACTGGGCTGGTTTAGTCTAAACTTTAGAAAATGATCATGGCTAGTTTTCATATACCACTTTGTTATAATTTTGCAGAGTAAAATTAATAAAATATGAAAATTAAACGCTAGAAAAAACGCTTAGGACATTTTTGTGATATTACCTCTTTAACACATGTAAGATCCAATAACTCCCCGAAAGCATAAATCCCCGGAGTCTCTAGCACACAGTTTATAAGTGATGCTAAAGCGGCTCCTCTGAGGTTTTTTGCCAGAATGATGAACTGACCCAGAGGACTGACACAGACATGTTTCTGCTCATTAGCCATCCTGTTAATCCTGACAGAATATAAAGAAGCAAGAAAACAAGGTTTATAGTTTTAACAACAAGAAAAAAAGAAAACTGCTAACGACATAAAAGCCGAGAGCTGCCTGGACAGAGAGTACCTGCATTCTGACATGTCAGTGCTGACAGCTGCCCTTCAGCCAGTTATTTGAACTTAGCCAGTTAACTAGCTAGCCTAGATTAGCAAGATAACGCTGACATAGTCCTGAGACAAAATGCGCGTCAACTACATTAAATTAACAAAAAGTGCTAACTTTACATTAAATTGGCAAATGTGAGCTAACATTACATTAAATTAACAAAACATAACTTCACATTAAATTAACAAAAAGTGAGCTAATGTTAATTACATTGACAAAAAGATAACTACATTAAATTAGCAAAAAGTGAGCTGACTACATTAAGTTAACAAAAGATAATTTAACATTAAATTAGCAAATGCGAGTTAAATTACATTAAGTTAACAAAAAGATAACTTTACATGAACTTACCCAAAAGTGAGCTAACGTTACATTAAACTAAAAAAAAGATAATTTGACATTAAATTAGCAAAATGTGAGCTTAAATTAAATGAACAAAAAGTGAATTAATTGTTTGTTGATTTTTGGAAACAAAACGCTTTCCTTTTGTCTTTTTCCTTCCTCAGAAGAGAAAAACTTTATTTTTCGTCTCCAACCAGCAGATGGCAGTATTAACTATTACATTCATGGCACTGCAGAAAGTGTATTTATGAAGAGCTCATTGATGAGGTGATGAGGCAGCATAATAGAATCCACAATGAAAGGGGGCGTTCGACTCTTTCTTTTCCAAAAATTACATTCTGCCAACACTGCTAAACTATTTTAAAGCATTTAATAATATCAATAATATCAGTCAATATCAATAATGAATCATGTATGCTTTAGCAGATAGCCTGAGTTTTGTTTTGTTTTGAAAAAATTGTCTTCTCGGTCGAACCATGTAAACTACAGTTAAACGTCTTTCCTCCACAAACTTACTGTGTATGAGCAGGACTTTTATGTTATTATATTAAACTGGCACTGATTAATAGCTATTGCAGCCCTTCTTTTTCCGTGACCTCAGACTCGAGACGGGACAACAAAAACCGTTCGTGATTAAGACCAGCCTACGCTCACTCATTGGTTAAATGTGGCAGTGCTTATTTGCATAAAATTTGTATCTGCCCTAACGATTGGCTAGACGCAACAAGACAACGGCATTTATTTCGATAAGGTCAACAGGTGAAGCTCAGTGTTGCCATATTTGGTGGTTGCACGAAATTATATACTTAATATATATTCACTGGTCAAGAAGACACAGTTATACAAAGTGGGTAAAATACAAAACGAAGTCACTGGAAAGAATGGGGAAGTGACCCTGAACTAACGCCTTATATTTTACTTGCAATCTGGCAACCCTGACGACACATCATCATAGAATGTGGCAGTATTCAAAATGGCATACTAAATACTATTAATGTACTTTGCCTGATGTATTGAGCCCCAATAACTTTTCCCGTGACAACAAAAATACCTAGATTGTCTACTACTTCATCAAAAATATTCCAGTATGCACTGACTTATCTTTCAGGTGTACTGAATTGACAATATTTTGCAGTAAACTCATGTAGTTAAACATGACACCATACTGCATACCACAACAGGGAGTTTAGTTTAGTTTAGAACGCATTTTTTGCATTTAATTATGAACAAAAATGTTGTTCACAATATTAATTTTTTTTTATCATTTTAAATTATAAAATAATATAAAGATGCTATGCAAAAGGTTCTGTGAACCATGATGTTCAACAAAAAGAGAATGTGTTTGTTCTGCAAGCAGTACAGTTAGCTGGGAATGTTCTCACCAGGAGCAGCAGGCATGTTATAACCAGGTCATTAGCTCTTATTGAGCTTGTGGTCAAAGTTGATTAAGCTGGACATGGTAGACACAGAGCAGACGGTGGGCTGGGATTTCTGCTCTGTTTGCAAGGCAAGTCTGCCGACACTGGTCACAGTATGTAGTGTGCAGTACATGTTGAATGTAGTGTATGTTCAGTGTATGTAGAGTGTAGTGTATGTAAAGTGTAATATATGTAGTGTGTACTGTATATAGAGTGCAGTATATGTAGAGGGTAGGTACAGTGTATGTAAAGTGTATGCACAGTGTAGTGTATGTAGAATGTAGTGTATATAGAGTGTACTGCATGTACAGTGTAGTGTATGTAGAGTGTAGTGTATGTAGTGTATGTATAGTGTAGTGTATGTACAGTGTAGTGTATGTAGAATGTAGTGTATATAGAGTGTATTACATGTACAGTGTAGTGTATGTAGAGTGTAAGTAGAGTGTAGTGTATGTAGTGTATGTATAGTGTAGTGTATGTAGTGTATGTACAGTGTAATGTATGTAGAATGTAGTATATGTAGAGTGTAGTGTATGCAGAGTGTAGTGTATGTAGTGTATGCACAGTGTAGTGTATGTAGATTGTAGTGTATGTAGAGTGCATGTACAGGACTCATCACTGTCCATATATAAAGCTCATCTTAAAACCCATTTTCATTCCTTGACTTTTAACCCAGCATGAGACTTATTTTATTTTATTAGTATTTTAGTCGTTTTTATGGTTTTTCTATTTCTATTACTTTTATTGGTGTGTTGCATTTTACTGTTTTTTACTTTGTGTGTTTTTCCCTTGTTTCTGTTTTTGATTGTTTTTTAGATTTTGGTTCTGTTTCCTCTGTGCAGCACTTTGGCTCAGCTGATGTAGCTTTTAAAGTGCTATATAAATAAAGTTGAGTTAAGTTGAGTACAGTATAGTATATGTAGAGGGTATTTACAGTGTAGTGTATGTAAAGTACAGTATGATATATGTAGAGTGAAGTGTATATAGAGTGCAGTATATGTAGAGGGTATGTACAGTGTAGTCTATGTACAGTGAGGTGTATGTAGTCTATGTACAGTGTAGTGTGGGGACGAAATTTTGATTTCAGAATTGGGGGGCACAACTGGCTTGATTCAGGAGGTTGGGGGTGGGGTCATGGTGCAGTGCGGGTATGAACATAAATTAAATTATTATTATTAATTATTAATAAATATGAGTACATTACTAGTATATTGAATTATATATGAATATATGAAATATATGAAATATATATAAAATATAAAAAATTGTATTAACCATTAATAAAACATTAATAAACTGTTAAAAGCATGTAGCATAAAATTATCATGCTATTTGATCGAGTGACAGTGGCGACGCCCAATCACACTTTAGCAAGAAAGGACAGAGTCATCCAATGAGCTTTTGGGTGGTCTAAAGGGAAAGAGTCTTCAGATTGATCGTCCATTTTCCGCTTGGTCCTAGTGCCTGACCTGTCTCCATTTAATACAGTGTAATACTGTTTTTGAACGGAAAAAAACTGCAGGGGACCAAAACTGCCTTGTAAAAAAGCGCAGGCGACGTGCCCACCTCCCCCCAAAATATGTCAGTGGTGTAGTGTATGTATAGTGTATGTACAGTGTAGAGTATGTATAGTATATGTACAGTGTAGGGTATGTATAGTGTATGTACAGTGTAGTGTATGTATAGTGTATGTACAGTATAGGGTATGTATAGTGTATGTACAGTGTAGTGTATGTATAGTGTATGTACAGTATAGTGTATGTAGAGTGTAGTGTATGTATAGTGTATGTACAGTGTAGTGTATATAGTGTATGTACAGTGTAGTGTATGTATAGGGTATGTATAGTGTATGTACAGTGTAGTTTATATAGTGTATGTACAGTGTAGTGTATGTATAGTGTATGTACAGTATAGGGTATGTATAGTGTATGTACAGTATAGTGTATGTATAGTGTATGTACAGTGTAATGTATATAGTGTATGTACAGTGTAGTGTATGTATAGTGTATGTACAGTATAGGGTATATATAGTGTATGTACAGTGTAGTGTATGTATAGTGTATGTACAGTATAGGGTATGTATAGTGTATGTACAGTATAGTGTATGTATAGTGTATGTACAATATAGGGTATGTATAGTGTATGTACAGTGTAGTGTATATAGTGTATGTACAGTGTAGTGTATGTATAGTGTATGTACAGCATAGGGTATGTATAGTGTATGTACAGTGTAGTGTATGTATAGTGTATGTACAGTGTTGGGTATGTACAGTGTATGTACAGTATAGGGTATGTATAGTGTATGTACAGTGTAGTGTATAAATAGTGTATGTACAGTGTAGTGTATGTATAGTATATGTACAGTGTAGGGTATGTATAGTGTATGTACAGTGTAGTGTATGTATAGTGTATGTACAGTATAGGGTATGTATAGTGTATGTACAGTATAGTGTATGTATAGTGTATGTACAATATAGGGTATGTATAGTGTATGTACAGTGTAGTGTATATAGTGTATGTACAGTGTAGTGTATGTATAGTGTATGTACAGCATAGGGTATGTATAGTGTATGTACAGTGTAGTGTATGTATAGTGTATGTACAGTGTTGGGTATGTACAGTGTATGTACAGTATAGGGTATGTATAGTGTATGTACAGTGTAGTGTATAAATAGTGTATGTACAGTGTAGTGTATGTATAGTGTATGTACAGTGTTGGGTATGTATAGTGTATGTACAGTGTAGTGTATGTATAGTGTATGTACAGTATAGGGTATGTATAGTGTATGTATAGTGTATGTACAGTGTAGGGTATGTATAGTGTATGTACAGTGTAGTGTATGTACAGTGTAGGGTATGTATAGTGTTTGCACAGTGTAGGGTATGTATAGTGTATGTACAGTATAGGGTATGTATAGTGTATGTACAGTGTAGGGTATGTATAGTGTATGTACAGTGTAGTGTATGTACAGTGTAGGGTATGTATAGTGTTTGCACAGTGTAGTGTATGTATAGTGTATGTACAGTGTAGGGTATGTATAGTGTATGTACAGTATAGGGTATGTATAGTGTATGTACAGTGTAGGGTATGTATAGTGTATGTACAGTATAGGGTATGTATAGTGTATGTACAGTGTAGTGTATATAGTGTATGTACAGTATAGTGTATGTATAGTGTATGTACAATATAGGGTATGTATAGTGTATGTACAGTGTAGTGTATATAGTGTATGTACAGTGTAGTGTATGTATAGTGTATGTACAGCATAGGGTATGTATAGTGTATGTACAGTGTAGTGTATGTATAGTGTATGTACAGTGTTGGGTATGTACAGTGTATGTACAGTATAGGGTATGTATAGTGTATGTACAGTGTAGTGTATAAATAGTGTATGTACAGTGTAGTGTATGTATAGTGTATGTACAGTGTTGGGTATGTATAGTGTATGTACAGTGTAGTGTATGTATAGTGTATGTA